>PVJC01020044.1:0-29631 GCA_004026665.1 Murina feae
CTCCCAAGCAATAACTGGAAAAACCCGCTAGTAAGTGAGTCAGGCAAGGTTTTGTTAGTATGTAATGAAATCTAGAAGGAGGAAGCAGACGGGGTAGGTTGAGTGTCACTGGGGGTGACTCTGGGGCAGCGTTGAGCTTGATCTACTCCGTGGAATCTGCAGAGTAAGGGCAGTGCAGTCTCAGCCAACAAGCAGTGCCTGGAAGGCCTGAGGCGAGTGGCCATATGGTGTGAAGTCATAACGACTGCATCAGCCAGGGCTGCGCTGGGAGGATGGGGCGTAAGGTAGACAGGGGCAGCGAGTACTGCATCTCAGACAGCCTTGAGAGCTGGGCTTAGAGGGTCGGTTGACTGTCAAAGGGAATGAACACCTAGCTGCGGGATCTGTGCTCCCCTGCAGACGCCCAGCACACACACTGACATGCACACGCAGGCCTTCTTACCAGAGCGTTAGAATTCATGTCATCTGACCTCGCTCACTCTGTTTTCACATACTCTGTTGGTCCGTGCTATATACTTAGTCTGATATGTCTTGAATGTGTGTTCATTTCTCTCAGTTCCAGAATTTGGTTATCACGTTCTAGGAAGCAGTGAGCATCGCTGATTTTACTCAGTAAAAACCCTTAGAGGCTCCGTTAGACTCTCTGAGTCTAACATTCGCCCTCCACCTCATGCTCAGAAGGCTTCAGGCTCTGGTCACCAGGGTGAAATTTTCGTGATTTCCGGGCGAGGTTCCCACGTTTCCATTTGCCCTGGGCTCTGCAAAGTATGTAGCAGTTTTATCAACAAGGACTTCATACCTGACAGCCCTAAGCTACAGGATATAGGGTTCTGGTTTCAAGTGCACAGTCTGCTAGCAGCTCAGTAGCAAACCATTCAGTATAAAGCTTAAGAGAAGTTACTTTGGAGTCAGTCGCATCTGTTTTGTCCCCGATCGGGCCCAGCTGGTTTTATAAGACCCTAGGTCTGTGCCTTATCCTCTGTAAGGCTCCATTTCCTCCTCCATAAAATAAATGCAGGAATACTTTCACCTTGTACATACTTTCACCAAGTAGGTACAAGAATGTTCTCAGCAGGATAATTTGTAAAAGTCCCAAACTGAAAAAAATCAAATGCCTATCGTGGAATTAATACATGGTAATGATTTAATATAATAGTAATATTTTATAGCAATGAGAATGAATGAACTACAACTGCCAGCAACAATGTGGGTGAGACAAACATGGTATTGAGGAAAAGAAAGGGGACACAAAGAATTTAATTTCTTTTATATAAAGTGAGACAGACCCAATTAGCCTGTGCAGTGAGGGGCCAGTGAGTGTTCCTCGGGAGGGAGGTGGTGAGTAGCGGGGGCACAGGAGCTTCTGGGTGTTCAGCTGCCTCCTGCATGACTTCGCATCACGTCACAAAGGTCAGCACGCTGTGCGGTAGGTCCGCTGCACTCCCCGTGTGCATAGTACTCTTCCATAAATTCACACTTAATGGTCTTGCCCTGGCCAGTTTGGCTCAGTGGATAGAGCATCGGCCTGCGGACCAAAGGATCCGGATTGGATTCTGGTCAACGACCAGTACCTCGGTTGCAGGCTGCATCCCAGCCGGGCCCTGGTCAGGGCACGAGAGGCAACCAGTCGATGTGTTTCTCTCACTTCGATATTTCTCTCTGTCTTTCCCTCTTTTCCACTCTCTCTAGAATCAGTGGGAAAAGATCCTCAGGCGAGTGTTTGAAAAAGAAAATCGTCCTGCCCTGGTTGGTGTGGCTCCACTGATTAAGCGCCATCCTGTGCCCAAAAGGTCACCGGTGTGACTCTGGTCCAGGCACATGCCAATCAGCTGATGTTTCTCTCTCTACCTCTCTCCTTCCTCTGTGTCTAAAATAAAAGCAATAAAATAGCCTTTCGTAAAATTATTATGAAAATTAAAGAAACAACCGGAATCCTTAGATGTGCTTCAAGAATCCTTAGACTACAGATTTGAATACTTCCAATAAATGGTTGTAAACTGTCACAGAAGAATTAGGGGCACAGTTTTGATGTCTTGGTGGGCCACTTTTTCTTTCTTTTTTTATCCTTCCCCAAGGGTATGTTTTTACTAATTTGAGAGAGAGAGGGAGAAACATCAATGTGAGAGAGAAACATTGAGGGCTTGTCTCCCATAGGCCTGGACCAGGCATCAAACCTGCAACCTAGGCATGTGCCCTGACCCAGAATCAACCAGCCTTTCGGTGGAGGGGACAGTGCTTCAGCCAGCTGAGCCCCTGGCGGGGGCGCACTCTTCCCTTTCTAACTAACAGTCTCTTTTAAGACTGTGAACGCCTTTCCCATGACACCTTTGATCATTACCATTGAGCTCTCTGAACCTCTCCGTTTCCTCCCCGCCCCCAAGGGCATCTAATCATTTTTATTGAATAGCGAAGTGAAATTCGGCACACGCTCACCTTCACGTGGAAAGCAGACCCGTAAGCCCATTCTCGGCTAAGACGCGTATTCACTGCCGTGATCACTGTCAAGCTCTGTTATCTAAATTTACTTGTTTGAAACTGCATTTGTAGTTGTCATTTTACCCTGTGCCAGCACTATTTTTTTAATTTTTGCTTCCATTTGGTATAGATGACGTTTTGTTGGTTTGTTTATTTCATGTATATTTTTTTCTCTTTTTGTTTTGCTTTAGGTGACTATGAAAGGCTTATATTTTCAACAGAGTTCTACAAATGAAAAAATAACATTTGTATTTCAAGAACGGGTGAGAAAAACTGTTTAATCATTAAGCGAAACAAGATAAGTATATTTACCCAGTTTAAACGATCTTTTAGTGAAACTTAAAACTCTACAAATTACTTTCCTTTAATCATACATTACAGTGGTGGTCCATATTGTAGTATAACTATATTTTTAAAAGAGTTTCTACAAAAGTTTCTAGCCCCCTGGGTGGTGGTATAAAAGATATTAGGAAAACAATACAACCTTAATAGTCTCATATGTTGCAGAATTAACTCAATTTATTTTGAATACCACAATAAAGTAAATTCCCAGACTGTAGTCATATTTCAGAAAATACATTCTCTCCAACTGTGAAATGAAAGACGTGGAAAAGCACTGTTCTCCACACTAATTTCTGAACTTTACAAAGTTGCCCTATTCACTAAGCTTTAAATGGTTTCCAGTTTTTTACCACTTTAAGCATAGATAGTGGAATTTTCGTATATTGGTGATTATTTGAAAGGTTTGTCGCAAACCAAAACCATTCCAGTGGTAGAAGCACTGAGAGTTTGACTCTTGACGTAAATGATTTTGAAGTTAATGAAAGATGACAGAGGAAAACTGGATTGTGTCCGTGGTTCCGAAATCCTTATCGTACTATGGCATATACAAGTATGGCATACAAATAGTTCCTAGTTTTCATCCCGACAGTTAGATTTGGGGCCTGTTTAATTATGTTCAGTTGTGTATGAAAATGTTTACATCATAAAGGCATGGGCTCCAATGGACGTGTGATATTTTGTTATCATTGGTTCTAGGAAAGTCTTCCTGTTGCAGAGGATAACTATGTGAAACTGCAAGTTAAAGCTTGTGCTCTGAGCCACATAAATACCAAGGTATTGGTGCTTTTATTGGGGCCAAAAGTCAAATGAGGATTCATAGTCTATTTAGTTTACTGTAATGATAACTGACTTCTGAGTGCCAAGAAATTATTGTCATCCTTAGAAGGATAGAGTAGCTAGGGGAAAAGTTCATGTGAATTTGTATGTTTCCATATTAACTTTGTAAGCGGGCATTTTCCCGCCCCTGTGTGGTAGCGTTGGAAACACTTTCCTTGGTGCAGGGATCCATTACAAAACTTCCACATGCACCGCGTTTCACTGCGTAGTTTATGAGCGGCACACACACAACAATGACGTAAAACATTTTTATTTTTGCCGGTTCCAACTAGAGGTTCCAATGTATGTTTCCTCATGTCCATTGACAGTCTCCCTGGTGGATCCGATTTTACTCGTTTCCCGCAAAAATTAAGATATTAGTCTAATTGAAGTCATGAATTTTACATTATTATTGGAAAATAACTTGTAAGCTCCTTTACATTGTGAAAGGCTGAGAATTTAAAATTACTAAGGCCTATAATCAAGGAAGAAAACTTCTAAATATAGCAAAAATATAGAAATTGAATCAATTTATTAACTGTCAATTCTATAGATATTTCTAGTTAACGTCTTTAGATAGAGTTCATATTCTTGTCATTCCTCTTTGTCTTTCTCTCATGCTTACACATCCCCAGCCTCTCACTACCCCTCGTAATCTTCCATTATTGACCATGAAATACATGGAGAGTTTTCACAAGGTAAACTGGCTGAGTGTGCTATGACAGATACAGCAGGGCCATTTACTCTGTTTTGTAAAAATTAATGCCAAAGTTTTATTGGACTCTTAAAGTACTGGGTTATAATGTCACCATAATTTCTAGGAATTAACGTTTTCTGCAATGAAGCCACATTGAGGGAAATTATAGAACAAAGTCCTCTGCTTCCCTGGGCTGCTCCGTACCCTGAGCTCGACTTGCGAAGGGAAGCTGCCCTGAACAGGAGCAGGAGGTCTGCTCCTCGTCTGCAGGGCCCTGTGCTCAGCCCTCGCACAGCGTCCTTTCTAAACTGTGGAGATTCATGACAATCCCAGTCTAGCAACAGGAAGGAAAAGGACAAACCGGGCTCTATCACAGCCTCCGCTTAACATCTGCGCGTTATTAGACGCCCCCAATGGCGCAACAAGCAAGGACAGGACATGAAAGACACAGCAATTGGAAAAGAGGAAAAAATTCCGAGTCTAGGAAATTATCTCATGTCTAACAGAAATAGCAAAGGAAATTCAATGAAATATTGCACAACTGCTAAACATCACAGCTATGAAAACGTGTAGTGATGTACAAAAATGCTTGTGGTAAGTGGTGGAAGCAGGACGCAGTTGCTATAACCGTGATTATAGCTCTGTACAAGAGTGCATAAAAGAAATCATGTGAGAGGAAATAATGTAAAACATCCAGTATTTCTGTGAGAGTGTCATGTTGTCATCTTAGCAAAAGTACGAAGTTCCACATTGAAAGATTTTTCTGGCAACCAGGTACATGTAGGAGATCTTATACAGGAGATCTAAATATTGAAAGATAAAAAATATATACAAGAGAATTACTTCAATTTCTTTTTACTTACTGTTCCTAAAATACTATGATACCTACAAATATGTTCCACTGCTCTAGTATTATTATCTATAATAATAAAAGCTTAACATGCTAATTAGACCAGACGCCCTTTCGGAGGTCCTTCCGGATGACCTTCTGACAAAGCCAGGGCAGTGCGGGAAGCCTGGGTCCCAAGTGCCTGCCAGCGGCCGGAGGGAAGCCAGGTCCCGGGTGCTGGAGGGAAGCTGGTGCCGGCAGCCAGGGGAAGGAAGGCCTACTCTTGCACGAATTTCACACATCGGGCCTCTAGTAAGAGTATAAATGGCAGAAACTTAAATGACAGGCTCATCTGTATATACTCTGTCACTTCAAAAGTCAAGTGCTTGCTTTGGCCAGAATATTAACAAAACACTAGTCTCTCAAAAATAAATAATTTATTCTTTTTAAAAAATTCCAAATTGAACATAAATGGCAATTTTCCTATGTTTATCCATCACCTCTTCCCACCTGCTTCTTAACCCAAGACCTGTGAGCAACGGGATTTTAAAGGCTGCGGGAGGGAGAGCCTTTCTCCTCAGTAGCCATGCCCGCACTCGCAGCGCCCTCCCCAAGCGCCCTCCCCCCATCTACTGAGGTGACCGATGAATTTGGGACATAATTTCCCTTCATACTGGGCAGAAGAAAGAGGTTAAAGTATGTTAATGGTCATTGAAATAATGACACTCATTCCTAATTCCTACGTAACAACTAGTTGTTACTCTAACGAGAAACCTGTCTTGTGCAGTTGTTTGTTTTGGCTTTATTCCAAATATTTAATCATATTTGCTTTTTTGGTTTGATTTGTGCTCTTGCTTTCCTCTGGTATAAGAAGCCAGGATTTATTTTTGACAATAAATAGGCTTTGTCATGATTCAGCTTCTGGCAGAAATGAAGATGGAGAAGGATTTCTTTCCTGTTGGGAGAGAAATTGCTGGAATTGTGTTAGATGGTAAGTTTTCAGATGTAAATACCTATATCTGTTTTCTAAGGTGAAAGAATTATATGGCAGCTAATTGGGAACTGGCACATAAAATCATACACTCATCTTCAAATAGGAAATGTAATTATACAGAAACTTTTCCTTTTTTAAATTAAAAAGAAAAATAGAACTGGTATTTTATAATTAAAGAGTTTCTTATACTTCGGTGAATATTTAGGGATTATGCATTTCAACCTATCAGCAATCATATTGAATAGAATGATCAATGCTGTTACAAACCAGCACGAATTACTTCTGTACATGGGCTTTGGGCCCAAATTTACATAATAGTAATTACGTTGACATTAAATTTTAAAGTTTGTGTAAAATTGAGCATTTAAAAGTTAAGCATTTTGCTGAGCTAAATATAAGTTCTGCCCTGGCTGGGGTGGCTTAGTGGTTGAGCATCGACCTACGAGGTCAGGGTTCAACTCCAGGTCAGGGTTCGAGTCCAGATTAGGGCACAGGCCCAGGTTGCAGGCTTGATCCCAAATGGGGGGTGTGCAGGAGGCAGCTGGTCAGTGATTCTCTCTCATCATTGATGTTTCTCTCTCTCCCTCGCCCTTCCTCTCTGAAATCAATAAAAATATTTTTAAATAAATAAATAAATTAATTAATTAATAAAAATGGGTTCTGGGAAGAAATAACTAGTAAGATTTTACAATTGCCTTAAGTCAAAAAAATTGTTAAGTTTGATATAGTAAATAATGGTCTTAACATGCAGGACAGTAAGCTAAGTACTTGAAATAGCTTGTTTCTAAGTAAACCAACCGTTCATACTCGCTGCTGGTGGGTAGTTCATGACCAGTGAGTATATGGCTGTCTTTCTGCATGTGAGTGAATGAGCATGGGGTACAGCGGGTTAGACTGTTTGAGTTTTGCCTATAATTTTAACCCGTAATATATTTGATTATTTCTCAATGTAATCTTCTAACAGCTAAATCATAATTTCATTCCCTCTCCTTTTTTCTACTCACACTGTAGGAAAATAAAAATAATAATTATAATGGCCAGAAGATGACTAATCATTTATTCATTTATTCCATATTTAATGAGCACTTGCTAAGTGCTTGGTATCTGAAGATGAATAAGATGGAGTCCCTACCCTCAAAGGGTTCATAAACTAGCCCTGGCCTGGGCTCAGTGGTTAGCGCATCGGCCTGTGCACCAGGTCCTCAGCCGCCCTCCCCCACCAGGTTGGGCACGTGCTGGAGGCAAGTGATCCATGTGTCTCTCTCACAGCATCTCTCTCTGTGTCTTTCTCTCCCCTCTCACCCCCTCACTTCCACTCTCTAAAATCTCACTGGGAGAAAATACCTCTGGTATTTTTCTGGATTGCCAAAAGTGTGGTGCTCATAACGTAGGGAAGAGACAGGCGCGCACGAGTGGAGCTCTGTGAAGGTCTGCGGACAGGTGCCAGCCCAGCGGGAAGCAGCAGGAAAGGCTCCTTGGAGTGAGCGGGAAAGTGAGGGCGGGCAGGAGAGTGGCTCAGTGACAGGTGCCCTGAGCGAAGGCACAGAGGCAAGTCCCGTCATGTACGTAAGGACTAAAGGAAAGAAAAGAATGGCAGAGTTTGGCGTTGGGGTAAGATACTTGGCACAGAAACGTTTTGTCAAGAAAATTCTTCGAACAGAAGAGCAAAAGATAGTAACCCTAGGACTTCAGTGATGATCCGGATGCTGAGTCCTTTCCCCTGAACAAATGAGACTGGCCCTGGCGGATGGCTCGGTGGTTGAGCATGGTCCCAGGCACCTAAAGGTGGCAGGCGCAACTTCCAGTCGGCACAGACCGAAGTTCCGGGTTCAACCCCCAGTTGGGGTGAGTCCAGGAGACAACTGATTAATGTTTCTCTTACATCCATGTTTTTTTCTCTCTCTCTCAAATCAATAAACATATCCTCAGCTGAGGATTAAAAAGAAATGGGGGGGGAACGAGGCATGAGGGTAGGCAAGGGCCAGACCCAGGCAGAGCCTCCTGTGTCAGCTAGGTTGTACGGGTTGGAGTAGCCACATGGAGGGTAGATTTAGGTAGCCGGGCTGGTTGGCTTGTAGACTAATGGCCAAGCGATGACAGAGCCCGTGCCCGAGGCATTGGTGGCAAAGGTGAAGACGTACATAGGCAAGAATTACTGAGGAGTAAAGTCAGCATGGCTTAATGATTGACTGGAACAGGAATTCAAAGCAGGCAAGAGCCAGGAGTGACTTCCAGGGTTCTGGCTGAGCTATGAATTGGTGCCACCAATTGATAAGGGGAGAGGATTTCATTAGGAGGAAGATGGAGAGTTTAGGTTTATGGTTGTGGAGCTCAAGGTATGCAAGTGATATCCCCTGGAGATATCTAGTGAGCAGTACTGTGACTTAAGCTCAAAGGTGAGACTGCAGGAAGTGCACGTATTTGAGAGTTGTCAGCTTGTAGTTATATTTGAAGTAATAAAGTTGATGAACTCACCCGGGTGGTAGTAGTAATGGAGAAGGGACATGTGCATAAGCATGGAACCCTTGGGATGCTAATTTGGGGGACAGTCAAGAGGAGTGTGAAGGAAGACGAGGAAAAAGGACCAGAGTGGGCCAGCGGGCACGGCTACTGCAGGAGGATCGCCAGGAGGGAGCCGAGGAACAGGAACAAGAGGGCTGGCCGTGGGAATATCAGACTGGGTTCCCCGGGGGCCATTCTGATGCCAGAGCCCGCAGCGCGCACTGCAGGTGTCAGATCCGCCTCGCTCACTGCTCAGCCACTTCCTCACCTGTGAGGTTGGAGGAACGTCTCCCCGTGATGCTGTGAAGATGAGGCGTGACATCACGAGAACGCCGCACATTCGTGGGCGTTAGTGACGTTCAGTGTGTTGCTTCCCTTTCCTCTTTGAACTCTTTGAACAAAAATATTCTGAAGAATTGACTGACAGTAGAGGCTTTTTCTCTACACGTGCCGAAAAATGTAACTATTGTTTCTATATAGTTCCAAAAATTGTCCTGGCACCACGTGGAATTTATTTCCATAATTCCAAATCAAAGTAACTTTATATGTGACTCTCACCACAATGTCCCGTGTATGTCTGAGACTCTGCAACTAAAATAATGATGGGAAATTGGGCCCCAGGTGGGAAGCCATGTAACCATCACAGGAGCTGCGAAGTGGACTGTTTTCCTTTATTCCTTAATCCTAAATAGACATTCTGCTCTGTGCTGTCAACAGCCATATGGCCCAGATTTTGTAGAAAAATTTGTAAAGAATCTGTATTTTTTAAACATTTTTATTGATTGAATTGAGAGAGAGAAACATCAATTTGTTGTGCCCCTTACTTACGCATTCATTGGCTGGATCTTGTTTGTACCCTGACCAGGAATCACACTCCAAACCTTGGCAACCAGCTGAGCCACCTGCCCAGGACGAGAATCCAAATTTGAAGGGTTCTATCCAACAGTCTCTATAGACCATCAAAATGTCCTACACGTTCTTGGCCTTTTCTCTGAGTTAGCCACTGCTTATAAACCCATGGGTCTTTTTATTTTAATAGTTAAATAAGAATTATATTTAATAACCTCATGATATTAATTATTAATTTTCTCTATGTTTTAGTTGGAAGTAAGGTATCATTTTTTCAACCTGATGATGAAGTAGTCGGTAAGTTGTCTATTCTACTATCATCTGTTCTTTTCTCTGTACAATTATTCATGTTTATTGTGACCTTGCTTCATATACAAGTACTTTCCTGATTTTTGGAATTTGCTCTCAAAAGTCCGTTGATGAAGAAAATTGGGAGTTTGATCTCAATAGCAGAACATTGAAAACTTTTCCATATTTGGCTGTAGGACAACGTTAGAGATAAAAAAGAAGGCCATAGTTGTTACTGTGCTTGGCGCAGCCCTTGGCTGACAGACCTGTAGACTCTGGAGAAAGGTCATAGGTCATCTGCACAACGAACCTGGCTCTATAGAAGCTCCCTCTGAACTTGAATTCTATGGGACCTCTCCCTTACTGCTCTCAAAAAGCTAGAATCTACTGATAACATTTACTATTTTTTTAAACCCATAGTTAATACTATTTTGTATATACATACACACACACACACACACTTTACCTATGTCCTAGACCATCACACAAACATAAAGTATGACTTTAGTACTAGTCTTTAATTACCATTTCTCCATACAAGATACTCATCGAAAGATATGCATGTAAACTTGGGAAACGGTTAACTTTGTGGCATGCTTGAGGCTATTAAGAATTGATTTGTCGGAATGGTTTTGTTAGCTTCTTACGGCATTGCCTTTGATGTGTATTTTCTTGAAGAATTAATTTTTTTCTGTCTTATCCTTTTTATCTGGCCAAGAGGTCAGTGACACTGCATTACTCAAGATTCTTTCTGTAAGAGACCAAAAACAAAACCAGACGAGCTTCAGTGGAAGTGGGATTTCACTGGGAGCACTGGGTATGCTGCCACCTTTCGGGCCTCACGCACGACCAGTGTCCAGGGCCACCGTGGGCGACCACTGCTCCACCCCAGCTGTGCATCAGGCACAGTTTCAATGAGGAACTCGGTGCCCCGCAGGCGGCCCTGCCTCTATATCAGCATCATCTTTCCCACCCTCAAAGGTGCAAGAAAAGGAGAGAAGGGAAGCACAAGATAGCACAGGCGACGGCGTGTTGCCGTGAGAAAAGGCACATCCCCCCGTCACGTTTCAGAAGCCTCTCCCTTCCCTACGCCAGTAGTTCCCGGTGTCTCCCCCACAGTCCACGGAACGAGATGAGACGGACCGGCATCTCCTGGGGAGCGAGCCACTCGCTCGGAGATGGTTCCCTTCAGGGCCGTGTTTGCCTTTCAGGAATCTTACCCCTGGATTCGGAAGACCCTGGACTCTGTGACGTTGTGCGAGTGCATGAGCACTACCTGGGTACGTGGCAGCTCAGGCGCCGGGGTGTGTGGGCACGCTGTCATTTCTCCGCACCTACTGTGAGCGCACATAGAAAGCAGCTGTCGGCTGGTCATGTGACTGCCTCTAGTTTATAATTTCGTATCATAAAATTCATACTCACACTAAACAGCACAGAGACCTTTAGGTTTCGTTCACACAGCTCCTGGTTAGAGGTTTGAAACAAAGTTTCTCTCTCTTAATAAAAAAATTATATTTTTTATGCTTGGTTATTAATTGAGATTGGAAATGTTCATTTAAAATTTATTTTAGCCCTGGCCAGCTAGCTCAGTTGGTTAGAGCATCATCCCAATATACCAAAATTGCAGGTTCACTCTCCAGTCAGGGCACATACAGGAATCAACCAATGAATACATAAATAAGTGGAACAAGAAATCGATGTCTCTCTCAAAAATTGACAGATAAAATTTCTTTTTAAATCTAGAGAATCCATGTAGAGTCTGAGACAGGAAAGATCCAAGAGCACTTGTCTTTGGTTTCTTTTGCTAATGTTTTGATAAGTGTTCAGTTTAAGTGAAATGTTAATTTTCAATTTTTCTTATATTAATTTACTTGAATATTTAAATTAAAATAAATATAAACAGACATACTGCATGAAGACATCGTGAAAAATTGTGGCATCTCTTTAGCAATCAGGGAAAAGCAAATTAAAACCACTTAGAGATGTCATTATGTACCCACAGGATTGACAGTGTTATAAAATCTGACCATTCCGAGGGTCAGAGGATGTGCAGCAATGGGACCGCTTATGCACATGAACGTGTAAATTGGTACAAATGCGTTAGAAAATAACGTAGCATTATCCAACAATGCAGTCTCAGAGCTGTTGTGATCTTTAACATAATTGTGTTACTGTTAGTATTTTTTAAGGACCACTTGTTTGATTTTGTAATGAAAATGGTAATCCCAGTTATTAAGATGGAACATGTTCCCCAAAATTCCATATAAGTAAGTTGTATGCAAATTAAACAAGCACCGTTGGAGCAGCCTAAGTGGCCCCAAGATGGCCTGTCTGTGTGTCAGCCATGGAATGTCTGACATTCACACTGTTAGCAACATGGTCTCAGACAAATTAACTATAGTCGTACACCACTTAACAACGGGGATACAACCTGAGAAACGAGGCATGAGGCAAGTTCACTGTCATGCGAACATCCTCGAGGCTCTGACACACACCCCTGGGCTGCACGGTGGGAGCAGCCATTGCTCCTGGGCTACCAGCCTGCGCAGCACATTACTGTACAAAGCAGGAGACTGCATCAAGCACGAGCTACAATGATGCAGTCACGAGCATGGTAAGCTTGAGGTGCATGAGGCTGTGGCAGGCACCCAGCATCCTACTTCACAGCCCATTTTTTTACTTGTAGAGGAGTTCGCTCTAGAATAACAGTGAAAAAGAGTAAATACCTAAACCAGAACGTATTTGTTTGTTACCATTATCCAGTATGGTGTACTGTACATATTGTAGGTGCTGTACTTTTTCTTCTATCTTTTAGAATTTCAATGCAGAGCAGGAATCTGGGTCTGTCAAAATCTGGCTAAAAGGATGCACACTCATCCTTTTAGCCAGATTTAACCACATACCATAGAATGCACCCATTTAAAGTGTAGAGTCTCTGGTTTTTAATATATTTAAAGAGTTATACAAGTATCATCGCAGTCTAATTTTTTTAAATCCTCCTGAGGATATTTTTTCCATTGATTTTTAGAGAGGGAGGGAAAGAGGGAGGGAGGGAGGGAGAGAGAGAGAGAGATATCAACGTGAGAGAGTCCCATTAATTGGTTGCCTCCCACACAAACCACCTACCGGGGCCAAACATCAAACCGAGGTATATGCCCTTGACTGGGAATTGAACCTGAGACCCTTAGGTCCATACGTCAGTGCTCTAACCACTAAGCAAACTGGCCAGGGCTATGCTGTCCTTTTATATAACTGGCACCACATCACCACAAACTAGGTTTGTTTACACCAGCATCACCACAAACGTGAAGAATGGGTTTTGTAAGAGGTCACTACACAGTAGAAAATTTTCAGCTCCATTATAATTTTATATGATTATATATGATCCTCCCGTCATATATGTGACCCATTGGCGACAAACATTGTTATGTAGCACATCATTAATTACATGCTAATTAGCTTATGTTTTGCTGTTTTAATGCCTTGCTTGTCTGTTGTAACATTTTCAACATGTATACTTGGATACTTGGCTTCCCCAATAGATGGCACTAGTCCTTGGTAAAAGCAATGAGGACTGTTGCCATTAGAGGAAAAATATTTGAAAGAGCTGGTAGAGGCTATAGAAAGTGTTATAAAATGGGTTTTTAGGTAAAGTGAGAAAGAACTGACTGCACTGTGAAAAGATGACAGTCAGTGTACAAAATAAAGACAAACAAACATTAAATAATGAAATGTGAGGCGCAGCTCGATGGTCAGCACAACAGAGCTCTCTGGCCGGGTTGCTCACTTGGGTGGCATGTGGTCCTAACCAATGCCAAGGTTGCAGGTTCGATCCCCTGGTCAGGGCACATGAAGAATCAACCAATGAACACATAAAAAGTGGAGCAGCAAATCCATGCTTCTCTCTCTCTCTTTCTCTCTCTCTCTCTCTCAAAATCAAAATAAATTGTATTAGAAGTTTGCTTTTGTTCACAATGCAGTGGAAAGCCATGATGACTTCTAAGCAGAGAAATGTTAGTATGTTATTTATGTTTTTAAAAGATCATTCTGATATGTTTCTATTTTTCAAAGACACTTAAAGAGATTGAAAAGAGAAGCCATAGAGTTGAAAATAATATTTATAATGCATAAACAAATAATTCATTTAAAACACATAAAAATTTTCTATAATCAATGAGAAAAAGAAAATACAAAGAAAAATTGATTAAACACTTGAACAATGGCGGAGAAAGGCGGCAAGATGCTCACCTTCATCAGGATCGGGGAAAAGCAAATTAAAACCCGAGGAGGAAGCCGCTCCACACCCACCTGGTGGTAGAAATGTACATAATGCAAGGCTCCAAGGATGTTGATGCGCCAGACCCTGAGGCCCATGGCTAATGACACACTAATTAGCTTAGTATGTTTTGCTGTTTTAATGCCTTTTCACAGCACAAGCAATCCTTTCTCACTTCACCTGGTACACAGCCGTGGGAGAGGAGATCACACAGGCGCTTGGGCAGGTGTGGTGAAGAGGCAGGTGCCGGGACCGGGACCTGAGGGTCCTGTTCCTAAGGGAACAGCCTAGAGGGAGTGGGCACCCGTGTAACCCTGCCTTTCCCACAAGAGCACCGTTTATCACCGCCCCAAACTGCAAACCACACAGATGCTCCTCGGCTGGAGAACAGATAGCCAGAGTAGGTGTGTGTTAAAAACAATGTTGAGCATAAAAAGCAAGACAAAATAAAACATGCGGATATGATTGCATCTAGATACAGCTTAAAACCAGACAGAACTTAAGTTACCTTATTTAGGAATGAATACTTGAGTACCAAACTATGGAAGCAAATAAGAAATTAAGTTAGGATGGCGGTGACCTCTGATGCCAATCATATCTCAGTTTTAAGAAAGAAGTGACCTCTGGTGGGAGACGAGGCTGTGGGTGAGGGGCTTACCCTTGGGCGGGAATGGAGGCAGGAAAACCGCGCTGTAGGAGTGGAGGCTGGGACCAGGGAATGGCGGGAATGGTGGCCCAGGGCAATGTCCAGATCCGGGAGCCAAGATCCACGGGACTTGCTAACGGATTGTTTCCTGTTCTTTGTTAGTTCACAAGCCAGAAAAGGTGACGTGGACAGAAGCCGCGGGAACCGTTCGGGACGGAGTGCGAGCCTACACAGCTCTGCATTACCTTTCTCGGCTCTCCCCTGGGCAGTGGGTGCTGATCATGGACGGAGCAAGCGTAGGTGCCAACCGTTTGTTCAGGGAACGGGCCCTCCATGTACTAACATAAGTCTTTGCCAGTGTCTTAGTCACTGATGTTTATGTTTTTGACCAAATTCTTGCTTTGTGAAAATAAGCAGCTGTTATCAGTAAGAGATAAAAGTTAGACTTGATGTGTTTCTCACTGTGAATGCTAATAATTACAAAAGCAAACAATTGTTTTCATGCCAGTTACACAAAGCCTGAAATAGCTCCTGAAGTCTTCGAAGCCATACCTCCAACTTCATAGCACATCCCTCACGTTTACACGTATGTTAGCAAGGCGTCGCAGTTACAGATGCAAATATGTGCTACTTTAAACATTTTACCTGCATCGTCCAAAAAATAACTCTTCACTAAAAACAGGTACACAAAAACATACTGTAATCTGCCCTGGCCGGGCGGCTCAGGTGGTTGGAACATCATCCCATGCACCAGAAGGTTGTGGGTTTGATTCCTGCTTAGGTTTCAGGTTTGATCCCCAGTCAGAGGCATACAGGAGGCAACCGATGGACATTTCTCACATCCATCTCTCTCTCTCTCTCTCTCTCTCTCTCTCTCTCTCTCTCTTCCTTGCTCCTTCCCTCTCTCTTCTTCCTCTCTTTCTCCAAAATCAATAAAAACATATCCTTCCGGTGAGGATTAAAACATGTATGTATACATCTAAATTATAAAAATGTTACAAAACCTGGGTGATTTCATAGTTTTATTTTCTATGTGGCTGTCGCTGAAATGCTTTTCTTGGAAAAAAGCCAGAGCTGTCCTCAGCCGGGGCTTCAGCCTCGTGTTAACATCGGGGCAGCAGCACTTCCCGGCACTTGCCCCACGGGTCAGCAAAAGAAAGGCCAGCAAAAGAAAGGCGGGAGCCTTTGAAGTGCCGTGATCTTGGCGGAGTGGTCCCTGGACTTGCAGAAGTCCCTTAAAGGGCCTTTTCTCACCCCAAGGCTGCTTTCTAACGCGGCCTCCATCCTGGAAAGCATTTGCTCTGGTTAGACTGGATGAGAGCATGCGGCCCAGGCAGCTCTCCGCCACCCCTTCTGAGGAAGCAGTCAGTCAGCTGTTTAAACTTGTCCGTATTTCTTTTCTTCTGCTGTCAGATAACATTTAAAACGATGGTGAAGCACCACTAACGTCTTACACTTACTGAACAGCCCTGTAGAGGTGGCCTCTGTTTTTCCACACAGGCGCTGGGGACCATAGCTATCCAGTTAGCGCATCATAGAGGGGCCAAGGTGCTCTCCACAGCGTGCAGCCCTGAAGACAAGCAGTACCTCGAAGGACTCAGACCTGCTCTCGGTGGGTAGCCCCATCAACACAGACTGTAAAACAAAACTTGGAAGGCGCAGCACCTTTTAAAATGCACTTAGTATCTGTGCTAAGTCTAAGTTTACTTAAGTAATAGTTTTAATGAATTATTTTGTGTTTAAACCTACATTTGTCAATGTTTTTTTTCCTTCTTTGCCCCATGGTTATCAACTTAACCAAGTTCGAATGAGGTGAACTTTGAAACAATTTAGAAATACCTGGTGCCTTTGGCTTTAGTCAATAAATCAGTGTATTTTGCATCACTGGGCGTGTCTCTCAGCCTGTCTCACCCAGTGGTTACCTCTGAAGTTGTCTTGTTTTCTGCGATCATCTAGGAAGGAGATGGTCACTTATACAGAAGCACATGTCAGGTATAGCTTATGATGAATAGGACGTGGAGGAGACTCGGAGCCCTTGAAAAGAGTGAACGTATCTGGACAGCAAGTGCAGAAAGGAAACAGATTGCAAAAGGAGGGGAGAAGATAGGAACGGAATTTAATAGATTGGAGTAACAGAGTGAACACTAGAGTTTAACAGACGAAGAGAAAGGATGAGCGGAGTGTAACTGAGGGGCAGGCAGGCAGTGGTTTTGGGTGTTAGTATGGATAACATCACTAAGTCCTCAACAACCCGTTGGCTAACTGGGAAACAGCAAATGGGGGAGGGGCGGGGAGTTCTATGACTGAGAAAGAATAAAACAGCCTCTAACAGAGAAGTATCATGTCGCCCAAATAGATTTTTGTACTGTTTAGCTCTAAACTCTATTAAATCTAAACATACTTAAAAATTGCTTAATCTTTCAGCCCATGTCTTAATGTGTATGTACCTCTGGTTTTATAGGTTCTCAGTCCTGGCAATATATTCCTAGGTACAGAGAACAGTCTCCTGTGTAAACAGACTAGCCTTGGGACGTGCTAGCCACAAATACTTATATTTTATTTTATTGAATATGCCGGTCCCTTCATTTAAATGGATCCTTACCAATATCAGGTTAGATGAGAAAAAAGTGTAATTTGGTCTCAGTAATTGTTTGGGCCAGTTGATTCATTTCAGAGAACAGAGGTTTGCTGTTTCTCTCCCTCTGACTGATGTGGATGACGTAAAGCAGTGCAGTTGCCTGACTTCCTGTCCTTCACAGCCCGAGTGATCGACGTGTCCAGCGGGAAAGCTCATGTTGCTGAAAGCTGCTTAGAAGAAACAGGTGGCCTGGGAGTAGACATCGTCCTGGATGCTGGAGGTCGGCGCTGTACTAACTCAGTGGTCTGTGCACTGTTAGTGTGATGGCTGAATTCTAGGGAAAACTAAACAGCCTGGGCTGGTGTGGCTCAGTGGATAGAGCATTGGCCTGCAGACTGAAGGTTTCCAGGTTCAATTCACAGTCATGTGCCCAGGTTGCAGGCTCGATCCCCAGTTTGGGGTGAGCAGAAGGCAGCCAATCAATGATTCTCTTTCATCATTGATGTTTCTATCTCTCTCCTTCTCCTTTCCTCTCTGAAATCAATAAAAATATATGTATTTTTAAAATACTTATTTTTTTCAGGAAATAATTTTTTAAATATATTTTATTGATTTTTTACAGAGAGGAAGGGAGAGGAATAGAGAGTCAGAAACATCGATGAGAAAGAAACACTGATTAGCTGCCTCCTGCACACCTCCCACTGGGGATGTGCCTGCAGCCAAGGTACATGCCCTTGACCGGAATCGAACCTGGGACCCTTGAGTCTGCAGGCCGACGCTCTATCCACTGAGCCAAACCGGTCAGGGCATTTCAGGAAATAATTTTTAACATATTTATTAAATTGCTGTTTAGTTTTGGGTTTCTTTAAACTTTCATATTCAAAGTGGCATTCTTCAATGTATCCCACTGTACACTCTGTCTGGAAGAGAGAGCATGCTTGCCTTTTAAAGTATAGGCATTGGCTTGACGTATCCCTACAAGAATCTACAAGCATGATCTCTTCCACGGTTCCCACATGACACATTAGTTTAGTCTCAGCCAGCTGCTTACTCAGTCACTTTTGCTATACACGGCCCGCTACTGGCTGGTTGACTTACACAGGCTTGATTTGGAAAACGAAGAGAATTCTGTTCCACTTTCACCTCCTTGCACTTTTGTTGTTTAGCACCTAATTTGTACCGTTAGGTAGTGCCATCTCACCTAAATGGTAGGTTTTACCATCTGCAAAGGCCTTCTGCTTACACTTGGTTAGAATTTATCCTCTACCGCGAGAGTCATAGGTGAATACAGCTGCATGTGACCATCAATTTGTTTCTTTTTGCCAGTATTTTCAGGATTTTAAATTCACCACAAAAAAAATCTTTCAGTGGAAGCGAATGTATACTTCCTTAGCTTTTCAAGTTGACATTTTAATTATGTGAAAGTATGACCATCTTGAGTCTATGCATTCCTTAACCAGAAGTCAGCTTTTCCCTCAGACTGCGTTCCATGCTGCATTGCCTTGCCTGGCTCTCAAATGAAAAAAAGACTTTCTTCGTAGTTGTTTTACTTTTTGTTGTTGTTGTTTTGTTAATCCTCAGCCGAGGATATTTTTCCACTGATTTTTAGAGAGTGGAAGGGAGGGGGGAGACAGAGAGAAACATCGATGGGAGAGCCTCCCACATGCACCTGCTTGGGGGCCTGCAACTGAGGTGCGCACCCTTGGCCAGAGTCAAACTCTCAACCCTTCTGTCCAAGGGCAGTGCTCTGTCTACTGAGCCAAACCAGCCACGGCTGAAAAACATGTTTTTTTTCTTTAGTTATTTCAGTTATAATGAAATCTGGAGTAAAGTTTATGACCAGTTTTAATGCAAAAGTATATTTTTAAGGTGTCTGAATACATTGTGTTGACTTTTTCTTAAAGAAATGCTTTCTCATTCCTACATTAAAAAGTAAAGGGAATGTGTTTGAAGAATAAATTTTCATCAGATGACTAAAATATGTATTTCTTTACTCTCTTTTTTTAACTATTCCCTTGTAAGTGAGATTATATAGTAAAGAAGATGAACCGGCTGTAAAATTACAACTACTGCCACATAAGCATGACATCCTCACACTTCTGGGTGTCGGAGGCCACTGGATAACGACAGAAGAAAACCTGCAGGTATGACTAGAAACAGTACAGTATGACCATTCCACCAAAAGGGCACACTTAACAAGGAATAATGCCTAAGTCTTTGAAAGCAACATGTGGCTAAATTTGCGTAAATTCTGAATTATACCCTATTTTTTAAAGAAAGATAGTTTTTACACTTTAGCTACATGTTAGCCAAAATCTTGAAAAAGTGCCTAGTAGAGAAGTTCATTTAACTTATTTAGTAGTTTGGATGCAGTGGCTTCTGAATTTAGTAATATTTCAAATAGGCTTTTTTTAATCGTCACCCAAGGATTTTTTTTTATTGATTTGAGAGAGAGGGCATGGGAAAGAGAGAAACATTGATATGAAAGGGAACATCAATTGGTTGCCTCCCATATGTGCCCTGAGTGGGAATCAAACCTGCAGCCTTTTGGTGTGTGGGCCAATGCTCCAACCAACCAAGCCAGAGCAAGGATTTTTTCTTAGTAACAAACATTAACATATTCTTAGCAAAATATTTCTATATAAAATTATCACAATTTCCTAATTGCTCTAATTGGAATATGTGTGTGTATGTGTGTATATATATGTGTGTGTGTATATGTGTATACACACACACACACACACACACACACATATATATGTATACTAGAGGCCCGGTCCACAAAATTCGTGCACTGGGGGTGGGTTCCTCAGCCCGGCCTGCGCCCACTCACAGTCTGGGACCCCTCAAGAATGTCCGCCTAGGCTGGAGTCAGACATTCCTCTCACAGTCCAGGACTCATCGCTCCTTACTGCCCGCCTCCTCGCTGCTCCTTACCACTTGGCCCATTGCTCCTTAGCACTGCAGTGGAGGCAAGAGAGGCTTCCACCACTGCAGCTGCGCTTATCAGCCATGATCCCGGCTTCTGGCTGAGCAGTGCTCCCCCTGTGGGAGCACACTGACCACCAGGGGGCAGCTCCTGCATTGAGCATCTGCCCCTTGGCGGTCAGTGCCCGTCACAGCAACTGGTCATTCTGCCATTCGGTCGATTTGCATGTTAGACTTTTATTATATAGGATACACACTGTCTCCCAAAAATACATTTCTTTTCTTTTTTTTTTTTTTTAATATATTTTATTGATTTTTTACAGAGAGGAAGGGAGAGGGATAGAGAGTTAGAAACATCGATGAGAGAGAAACATCGATTTAGCTGCCTCCTGCACACTCCCCACTGGGGATGTGCTGCAACCAAGGTACATGCCCTAGACCGGAATCGAACCCGGGACCCTTGAGTCCCCAGGCCGACGCTTTATCCACTGAGGCAAACCGGTCAGGGCAAAAAAAATACATTTCTTAATAGAATTGAAATTAAATATTTTTGTCATGGCCGATATGCAAATACCATAATTTTCATATACCAGTCTTCATGATTTTCTGACATCCTCATGAAAATGACTGGGAAGTAGCAGCCAGAAATCTCTCTAGCGTACACACACACTCTACTACTGCATCATCAGGTTTCTGGTTTGGCCTTGCATGTGACCTTGCTATTTTGTCATTTTGGAGAATGAAATGCAAAAGGAAACATGGTTGCCCTGGCAGGTTTGGCTCAGTGGATGGAGTGTCGGCCTGCGAACCGAAGGGTCCCAGGTTCGATTCTAGTCAAGGGCACATGTCCAGGTTGTGGGCTCGATCCCCAGTGGGGGTGTGCAGGAGGCAGCCAGTCAATGGCTCTCTCTCATCATTGATGTTTCTATCTCTCTCCCTCTCCTTTTCTCTATGAAATCAATAAAAACATATTAAAAAAGAAAAAGAAAACATGATTCACATTGTTATTGTTTGTGTGCTGGTTATTTATGACTTGGGTATTATTTAATTTGTGTAGAATTTTTCTGGCTCAAGATACCAGTCCTCTTTCTGCTGTTAAACTCAGTGTTGATCGGTCTTTCTGCATTCTGTCCAAGCTGGATCCTCCAGACAGCCACTGCCTCTTCCTCAAGGGAGCAACGGTGGCTTTCCTCAACGACGAAGTTTGGAATCTGTCAAATGTCCAACAAGGAAAATATCTTTATATCCTTTTTCCTACTGACTTGAGTTTCTGGCTTGACATTTACCTTGTATTATCATAATTAAGTTCTTTAATATGCTAATAATAAATAATAGCTAATTTTCATTGATCGTGCCAAACCATGTTCCACAGGCTGTGTAGGTATTAAAAACACCCTCTGAGGTGTGAATAGTAGTATTATCATTCCTAGTTCACAGGTGAAGGAACTGAATTGTAGAAAGGCTAATACTAGCCCAGGGATCAGCCAGCAAGTGGCGGGACCGGAGTCGCCCCCAGGCAGTCTTGCTTGTTTCTTATCGGGAGAGAAGCCCTCCTTCCCTGGGAGAGTTTGTTTTGGTTTGGCCCTGGCATTATGGAAATCCCACGTCACTGTGAAGTGGCATTCTTACACCTACTGTGGTTCCGTGGTGCAGAATGTTTCAGAACACATATCTCCCAGTTAAAGAGCTCGGGGGATGTTTTTCAGATTACCAGTGCTAGGAAATCTTCACCAACTGTAGATGAGTTTGCTTTTTTAAAATGGAAGTTACTCGGAGATAAATCTGGCAAAGGAAGCCAAGTCATTCTAGTCTGAGTAAAAGTAATGACAAGTTTTCATGAGAATATGAAAGCTGTTCCAAAAGAAAGGTCCAAACCTCTTTAGAGCAAAGTGAACTTACAAATAAATCCTTTATTTCTGAGATGACTATCCTAAAGGCAGCTGTCCTTGGTAAAGATTTTAAGAAATTGAGTAAAAAATAAGTTCTCGTAACTTAGTAGTGTCCTTGTGCGTGAAGAGCCCCACGCTTGCCTCTTCTGACGCTCTTACGTGGCGTTGAGGGTGTGGTTCCATGAGTGATGGGTACCAAGGGCAGCCTGCCCAGGAGCAAGGCCGAGGGTGCAGGGCCTTCAGGTAGGGTTTCATGTGTGTGTGTGTGTGTGTGTGTGTGTGTGTGTGTGTGTTGAGTTTTAAAGAGTACATTTCAAAACCGGGAAAACCCTTTAATGTAGCAAGTAAACGAGATTAAACTAGTTCTGATTAAATATTTTCCTATTAAATTTAGAAAATAAACTAAATCTTTAACTTTCTAGAAGAATTTTGTTTGAATTTCAATTTAAAGCAACTTAAATGTCCAATGACATTGTAGTAATCAGGAATACCATTACATATTAACAGCAGAGGACCATGTATTAAAAGCAACAGCATATTTTGAATTTTACGTCAGAATACAGGATGGCTGCTTTGCCTATTACTTAATTCTCTCAGCTGCCCTCCCTTCCCCACCAGAGATGATTTTAACATATTTAACAAGTCCATGGGCCATGTTGACACATAACACGTTTAAATGAAATGTTAAATTTTCAAAAGTCAAAAATACACGACACACAAATACGCTCTCTTATGCATACTGTTGGCAATTTCATTAACAGAAGTAGAAAAAGAATGTATAGTATAAGTAAATCCATATTCTTTAGCTCCTTTTTAAAAATCTTTAAAATGTCTTATGTTCATATTTTTTAATTTACATTTTCTCAAGTCCTGAATCAGACTTTAGCCTCACTTATGCAAGCCTCTCCCAGGTGTTGCTGCTTATAGATTTAATATAGAGTTCTCCTTCCGATTATGATCATAAGTAGTTCTCCGGTGCTAGCAATTACATAGACTCTCCATTCTAGTATTCGAATTTCAATTAAATGACTAGAGTCCTTAAAAGGTTAGTTTTCTGACTCTCTTAGTTGCATGTGTCACACAGTTTATTAACTTTCGTGCACACAAATTTGGAGTCTGTAGCCATTTCGTAAATAAATGTGCGCCCACGGTGAGTGGTGTTTCTAACAGTCACATAAGTGGTGCTGAAGTGGAACCTGACTCCATTCCGTTAGCAGCTCTCTGGGAAATCACCTGGTCACTCCTCAGGGCACGCAGGAGGCTTGCTTCCCTCGCCACTTGTTTTTAGGAGTTTAGGCTCTATTATGTGACCACCGCTCCCGTATTTCCCATTTCCTTTTTTTAAAAAATATATTTTATTGATTTTTACAGAGAGGAAGGGAGAGGGATAGAGAGTTAGAAACATCGATGAGAGAGAAACATCGATCAGCTGCCCCCTGCACACCTCCTACTGGGGATGTGCCCGCAACCAAGGTCCATGCCCTTGACCGGAATCGAACCTGAGACCTTTCAGTCCGCAGGCCGACGCTCTATCCACCGAGACAAATTTCTGTAACAATTTTTTAATTGTGAGAGTACGAAAATTAAAAAGGGGAACTGCCTATCATCTTTGGCTGATGGAATGCTTTCCTTCACACCTGTCCTACGTTGCCACCTTAACTGTTCCCCCAGCTACGTGTCCTGAAAGATGTGATGGAGAAGTTAGCGACTGGCGTTTTCAGGTACGCTGAGTTACCATTGTTCTCTCTCTCTTCTCTTCTCAAGGGGGTAAGGCTGGCATTTTTGTTTCAGCTTTCACAGCACACCTATTGCCTCCATATTTTAGTATTTGGTTTAAATACCTGCTCAACATTTCTTTTTTTAAAAAAAATTTTTTTTATTGATTTCAGAGAGGAAGGGAGAGGGAGAGATAGAAAAGTCAATAAGAATCATTGATGGCTGCCTCCTGCACGCCCCCTGCTGGGATGGAGCCCGGAACCGGGCATGTGCCCTGGACTGGAATCCAACCGGGACCCTTCAGTCCAGAGGCCATCGCTCTGTCCACTGAGCCACGCCCTGGCGGGCGTTACCATTTCTCCAGGTTGTATGTATGTTGTCACACACAGTAAGGTCCCTAAAGATACAAGTGGGGCACTCCATTCCCACCGCCTCATCGCACGTCCCAAAGCAACCTGAAATACAGCTTGAGAAGAGGGAAAGTTAAATAATTTTTTATCTATTTATCAAAAAGGGGGCGCTGTTTTCCCACCTTCAAATGTCAGCACTCCTGTCCTGGTCGGTGCGGCTCAGCTGGCTGTCATCCTGGGCACCCAGAGGCCTCGGAGTCAGTTCCCTGTCCGCGCACGTGCCCGGGATGGGGGTGCAGGAGGCAGCCCACCCAGTTCCTCGCTCACATCCGTGTTTCTCTCTCCCCCTCTCCTCCCCTAAGTCAATAAAAAAAACATATCTTAAGAAAATTAACGACCTGTGATGGTGGACATACTAATGGACAGGTTTGTATTAGAGTAATACGATGGAGGTGAGTTTCCAGCGCCCGTCCTGTGTGCTCCGCTTATCCGACGTCTCATTCTCCCTAGGCCTCGTCTGGACGAGCCCATTCCGCTGTATGAGGCCAAAGTCTCCATGGAAGCTGTTCAGAAAAATCAAGGAAGAAAAAAGCAAGTTGTTCAGTTTTAATGTTGTTCTTGCCCAGATCTCAGGTGAATGAACCCGTTCCAGTATTTGAAGCCACAGGTTCCTTGGAAACTGTTCAGAAAAGTCAAGGAAGATAAAAGCCAGTTGTTCCATTTAAGCATGTTTTCCTGCTGAGACAAGATGGTTATTTATTTCAAATACCTGAAAAGTATTTGAAAAAGTTAATGTTCGAACAGCCAAGACGAGTCTATAATTAACACGTGAAGGGAATATTCTGGAAGTCTTCTCAGTGCCTGTTTTTGTAGACCTGCCTCCCATATTCCATTCTTTCCGGGAAGAAACCTCGCTTCGGTCAAAGCCACGCGGCCTCCTGATAGGCTGCTGGGCGCTGCCTGTCAGCGAGCCGGCTCCGCCCACCCGTCCCGGCGGCGGACTGAGGCGCTCCCTCCACCTCTAGACTAGCATCTAGAGCTTCTGCGGGCCTCCAAGGACCCGGCCCGAGGCCCCGGGCGCCCACGGCGCAGGGAGCGAGGGCGGGCTGGGCCCTGTCGCCCGGCCGGTCGGTCGGCGGGAGGGGCACCCAGGCCCCTCGCCGGCTGCGGTCCCCTCCGCCCTCAGCTTAGCGTTTCCTTTCCCCGGGCGGCGGCCGGGCTGTCACACCCCGCCGCCCACAGGGAGTGCAGCCGGCACCCGCTCCAGCCGCTCCAGCCGGCGCCCGGACAGCGACCGCTGCAGCGCCAGGGGGCATCGGGCACCACCAGCCCCGCCAGCAGCGCCGCCGGGCACGCAGCGGGGGCGGGGGCGGGGCCTGGGCGGTCGAGGGCGCACGCGCGCGCCACAGGGGCGGGGCCACGCCGGGGCGGGGCCGGCGCGCGCGGGAAGCGGCTGTGTGGCCGCCAGCTGCTGTGCGGCCGCCGCGCGTCATGGCCTTCTCGGTGCCCGGCTACTCGCCCAGCTTCAAAAAGCCGCCCGAGACCGTGCGGCTGCGACGGAAAAGGGCCCGGAGCCTCGGGGCCGAGCTCTCCGTCGGGGGGCGGCCCGATCCCGCGCCACGCCGTGCCGCTCTGGCGGCCGGGCTGCCCCTGCGCCCCTATCCGGCGGCGGGCAGAGGTGGCGGCCAGAGCGCGCCGGGCAGGAACCCCTTCGCCCGCCTGGACAACCGGCCGCGGGCCGCGGCGGAACCTCGCGACGGGCCGCCCCAGGCACCGAGCCCGGTGAGTGGGGGCCTGCGGGCGAGGGCTGCCTGGGCGCGGGCGGGGCTCCGCGAAGGGCCCGGGTGGCGGCGTTTGGGCAGCAGCCCTCGTGGGGAAGCCTGGAGCCGTTCCGTGCGCTGCGCACGGCCGTGTTCGATGCCCAGGGCCCTCGGTCGTCCACGTCCGACTCAGCAGCGGGATGCCGGTCCTGCTGCGGCGGGAGCCCCGCACGCGCCGGGGGAGCGTGTCTGCTGGGGCAGCTCACAGCGCGTTTCCGCCTCAGTCCCCAGGTTCTCCAGGAGAGCGGGACCCGCTGCCGGAGGAGGAGAAGCCCCACGGAAAGGCGCTGGCCGACCCCCTCCAGGTAGCACTTCTTAGCATTTCACTGAGCCTTCGCGTTACCCCACAGGATGCAGTGCCACTGGAGCTGCTGACACCCTCACCGCTACTACCCCTGCACGCGCACAGGCACACGCACAAGCGCACACACATGCACACGCACACGCAGATCCACAAGCACACGCACAGGCAGATGCACGAGTGCCCGCACAGACACACGCACAGGCAGATAGATGCACACGCGCACGCTCGCTTCCATTCCCTACATACTTGTGCTGTGATGGTTCCACCAGGGCACAGTGGTCCTAAGACAGCAAGCTCGCCCCCCATACCAGTCTCCCTCCCTGGTAAAGAAATGGCCTTCACAGGATCTACTGGAAATGGTCCCCTCTCCCTGCTGTTTTTACAACGCCACCTGAAAAGGTCCTTGTAATGTGGAGAATATTGCTACATGTGATCTCCATAGCCCGACCTAAGTTACCGCAAGGGCAGCTTAGCCCTGGGTTCAGAGTTTGAGGCTTAAAGGGTGTTTATAAAATACTTGGAAGATACCTGCTTTGATAGCAACATTAGTAATAGTTTTTGTATCTTTAATTGTGATTGTGAAAATAACATGTCTTCTTGTATATTTTTTTCAATGATTTTTAGAGAGAGGAAGTGATAGGGATAGAGAGATAGAAACACTGATGAAAAAGAAATTTCATCAATTGGATGCTTCCTGCACACCCCACACTGGGGATGGAACCCACAACCCAGGCGTATCCCCCTACTGGGAATTGAACCAGCGACCTGATTCATAGGTGACTGCTCAACCACTGAGCCAAGGACAGGGCAGCACATGCCTTTTGTAACTAAATTGTGTAGAACTATCTACACTAAAAGGTGAAATCTGTGTCTCTACCACCACCTCCAAAACATTCCTACTTCGCAGAGATAACTGCTGTTCACAGACTTTTTCATGGTGTGTAATGTATTTGTGCTATTACACAGTCTCCAGAATTTTACATTCCAGTGACCATGTGTATGTTCCAGAAATCTGTGGATTGAAGGTGCCCTTCTGGCTACTCTACTAATTTTTGTGTTCTTTGTTTTCTAAAAGACTTCACCCAGATCGTTCTCGGAATCTGCTAGGCCATCCTCAGAAAGTACAGAGTTCCCTGTGGACTGGAGTATTAAAACTCGACTCCTTTTCACCTCTTCTCAACCCTTTACCTGGGCAGATCACTTGAAAGCACAGGAAGAGGCTCAGGGTGTTGTCCAGCATTGCAGAGCAACAGAAGTCACTCTGCCTCGAAGTATACAGGTGATTCTGAAAGAAAATAGTTGTTTTAAAGTAATAAATTCAGTGTAAATTTTACTTCTCTGCAAAAATACCAAAGGTATTTCCTTCCAGTACGTTTTTCTTTTGACATAAAGACTTGGAAATTTTGTATTGCCAAAATGGTGCATTTATATAGTTTGCATCAGACTCAGTGACTGCCCAAGAAATTTAGAGACCTGTCCTGAGAAACGGTCCGTGTTGCAGGGAGGCATTATTTGAACTAAACCATTCTTTTCTAAGGCTTTTGAGAAAGAAAATGTAAGAAAAATGAATGAAAAGCAATTGAGGAATAGGGTTACAAAGGCAGACTGGTTATTTTACTGATTTTCTCACAAAATGTACACTCTTTTAAAGGTACTAACTGTTGCTACTGAATGATGATGTCTTGTAAATTTACTAGAGTTGATGAATTCTAGAATGTTTTCAGAGAAAGGCAGTAGTATTACTTAGAAGCAGCCCATCAACTTAAACTAGGTTAAAAAGGATTACCTAAAAGAGACCTTGGTACATACTTGTTAATAAATCGGTAAGGATGATTTGGGATTCGGGTTACCAGTTTTCACTGGCTACTGTTTTCTTTTTTGTTATTTTGTTGTTGTTAATACTCACCTGAGGGTATTTTTCTATTGATTCTTAAAGAGAGTAGAGAGGGAGAGAGGCACTGATGTGAGAAAGACACATTGATTGGTTGACTCCCACACAGGGGTCAACCCTGCAATCAAGATTGTGCCCTTGCCCAGAATCAAACCCGGGACCCTTCAGCTCTATCCATTGATCCAAACTGGCTAGGGCACTGGCTACTTTTTAAACAGAGCCCAGTGGGGCGGGAAGGGTGGGGGGCACGGTTGAATGTTTTATTATCTACATGCACTCACACACACAGTCCCTGCCCTCCTGATAAAAAAGATGCCGTATTTCCGGCGTATAAGATGACTTTTTAACCCAGGAAAATCTTCTGAAAAGTCGGGGGTCGTCAATGGAGCCGGACAGAGACCGCCGGTCGGCTCCTTTTTGTGCTGCAAACAGTCTCCCTCCGGACTTTTTAACGCAGGAAAATCTTCTCGAAAGGTGGGGGTCGTCTTATACGCCCAGTCATCTTATACGCCGGAAAATCCGGTCGTCATTTTTCTAGAGGATGGTAGGACAGGAGAATGTTTCCATCTGTGTTAAAGTATTTTCTTGTGACATACGGCTGGAGAGACTATAATTGCTGACAAGAGAGGTTATCCCAAATAAGAATAAACGACCTTTTAGCCCCTGTAACAGTTACTAATACTTTATTATAGGAAGCATTGAAGATAAGTATTTCAGTGTCTTTTTAATAAAGTGTATTCAGATAAGTGTATTCAGTGTCTTTTTAATAAAAGTGTATCTTTCTGTGGCTCAAACCTGTGTGCTGCCTGGACTTGAGGACCCCAAGCTTTGCACAGAGCTGCGATGTGCTTTCCAGCAGAGCCTTGTCTACTGGCTCCACCCCGCCTTTCCCTGGCTCCCCCTGTTCCCTCGGATTGGAGCCGACCGGACAATGTCTGCAAAGACAAGCCCCTGGTCGAATGATGAATCCCTTCAACGCATTTTAATGAGTGACTGGTAAGATTTGTAAAAACTTGTGTAATCCAGTCGTGAATTTTCATTTAGTGGTATTCTCTTCTTATTTATTTGTTTGTTTGTTTGTTTGTTTATTTATTTGAGGGTTAAAGAAGATAGTGTTTTTTATTTTTATTTATTTTTTTTAAATTTATCTTTATTGTTCAGATTATTACATTTGTTCCTCTTTTTTCCCCCATAGCTCCCCTCCTCCCATTTCCCACCCCAACTTCTGTCCTTGCCCCCCCAACTGTCCTCATCCATAGGTGTACAATTATTGTCCAGTCTCTTCACGCACCCCCAACACCCTTAACCCCCGAAAATTGTCCGTCCACTCCATTCTATGCCTCTGATTCTATTCTATTCACCAGTTTATTCTGTTCATCAGATTTTTTATTCACTTGATTCTTAGATTCACTCGTTGATATATATTTGTTGTTCATAATTT
>PVJC01020045.1:0-29582 GCA_004026665.1 Murina feae
CAACATATGTTTGATGAAATAGATGACAATTAAATTGGCCTTTGAAAGATGAATAGGAAGATGAAGAGAGGGAATTTCACAATAGAGAGAAAAAATAACACTAGAATTAGAAGGAAGGCATAAAAAAGACATGATTTGTTTTGAGAGAGAATGTAGCATGCTGTGTTTCAAGTGCACATATTGTATAGTATAAAGAGAAAAATATTTTCAGATTTGAGCAGTCCTGACATTATTTGGGTCATGACGCCAGTATGAATTAATCCAACTTGCTCATTTCATCAAATAAGAGAAAGGAACCGAGATTACAGATATGTGAGGGAAACAAGGTGACTGGATAGATGGTGGCTATAAAGATATTCAACCCAGAATTCATGTGACTGAGATTGATATAAGTTAGAGAAATTGTAGTCTAGGGAGAACAAACAGTATGTAAAGTACATTTAACAACTGACAGGAGTAAGAAATTGCAATGATCCTCCTGTTTTAACAAATTGTACTATGTCTGTGTAATAAAACCTATCTGCTTAAAGCAAGTTTCTTCACATGAGACCTAATAGCAAAGCTTTCTCTATGAAAACTTGTGAAAATAGCCTCCTTCTACCCTTTTTGCACTTTATCCCTACATGTATATACACTATCCTGAAGCCTTTTTGCACCAGAGGTTCCCATTGTCATTCTTTGGTTGCCTCAAAATCCCCATAATGGTGTTCTGTTCAGGCTTATTGTGCAATAAAGTAGATGACACATACTCATGCCAATCTTTCCCTCTCTTGTCAACTCAGTCTTCCCACTTCTGCTCCTAGGTTTTATTAGTTATACATCCCAGTGCATATCAAATATGTCCACTCTTTTCTGTTCTAAGTACCTTTGACTTAATGTTTAGTCCTCTATCCTTCAATGATTCCCTATTTGCTGACAGCATAAAATTAGAACTGTAATGATAATGGTCTGAAATAAGTTAATGTAACTTATAAAATTAACTATACTTCATGAATTTGTTTACACTGTAAAATAGTCTGCCTTGTTATATCAGCAAGATGTGAAATACATGAAAAAATTACAAACATTATAAAATGTTTACAGAAGAAGCAATTTGGATGTGAAATTTTGTAAATTTAAAGACCAGGCATGACACAGTCATAAAAAATTGTCTCATTGATGTAATGTTTTGAAAAAAAATATATATATAAAGAACACCATTAAAATGTTGAATCTACACTTATATGGGTGCTATCTCTAAACTGTTAGTAGAAAAACTCTTTTTTTATGAGGTACTGTGCAATTTCAGTGGTAATTATGTAATGAATCTGAATATCTTTAAATAGGTGTTTTGAATCTATTTTTCTATTTTTTCTAAGAAGGCATAATCTTTGAATACAAAATGGTTTAGATTGTGCAATCAGAGAAATGTAACCCTTTATAAACTTGAGATTTTCTTCCCTTTTTAGACCCATGGGGCCGGATTTTTACTTTTAAACTTTTGAAAGGGTATTATGTGTGACCTTGGCCAAGTCATTTAAACCATATGACTCAGTTTTTCATCCATAGAGTGAGGATAATAACAATAATATTTATGATAAGGTTGCTGTGAGAATTTAATGTAATGCATTGAAGTAATTCACACAGCCCCTATCACATGGTAGGTTTTATTGAATATTAGCTGTCATTATTGTCATTATTATGATTATTATATACCTTCCAATATTGGGTATTTACAATTTATTTTTAATTTATTATATGCTTTCTATTTTTAATTATTCTGTCATCAATGGTTTTAAATAATAATAATGACATATTGGGTCCTCAATGTAACTGATATGGCCTGACATCAGTGAGAACAGGAGTATGAAAAAGAGAACATCTAGTCTAATAAAAAAGTAATATGCAAAGTGACCCTCATTCCATTACACCTAAGCCATGCTCACCAGCCAATCAGAGCGACTGCATGCAAATTAACCCAGCCAAGATGGCGGCCAGCAGCCACAGAGCTAGAGCAAATAGGAGGCTTCCCTTGCACCAGCAATGGAGGAAACTGCCTGCCTAGGCAGGCTGTGGCCTCCGGTCAAGGCAACAAAGTTTCAATTATAGAAGATAAATAAACCCCAGAAAACTGATCTCAGTCAGGCTCACTGGGATGTTAGCTCAATGGGAGCTGTGGCCAGCCTGCAAACAGTCATCAGCCCCTCATCCAGATTGGCCAGGCACCCCAGGGGGGGACACCCACCTAGAAGGGACTGTGGCCAGCCTGCAAACAGCCATTAGCCCCTCACCTAGGCTGGCCAGGCACCCCACCGGGAACCCCACCCTGATCCGGACACGCTTCAGGGCAAACCAGCCAGCCCCCACCCATGCACCAGGCCTCTATCCTATATAATCCTATATAATAAAAGGGTAATATGCAAATTGACCCTAATAGCAGAACGACTGGGAATGACTGATCACTATGACACACACTGACCACCAGGGGGCAGATGCTCAATGCAGGAACTTCCCCTGATGGTCAGTGCACCCCCACATGGGAGCTCTGCTCAGCCACAAGCCAGAAGGCTGCCAGTACAGTGGTGGTTATGGGATCCTCTCCTTCTTCCTCAACAGTGCTAAGGATGTACAACTGCAGCTTAGGCTTGCTCCCCGCTGGCAAGTGGACATCCCCTGAGGGTTCCCAAGCTACCAGGGGGATGTCTGACTGACCTCTAGTATCAGTTATAATAGGCTGTATTATAGTGCAGCAACACACAATCCAACACCTTAGTGATATAAAACAACAATGGTTTATTTTTTACTCATTATATGGGTTCATTAGATATCGTCAGGAATCTCTGTTCATTATAATCACTAAAGATCCTACGCTGAGAAAGCAGCCACCGTACCATTGTCAGATAACACTAATGCCTATAACAAGACTCAAATGTTCTCTAAATTTGGGTAGATGGTATTGTCAGGTAAAGTTTCTTTTTCTTCTGAAGCCCAGATATTTTATATCCTTGAGTTTACTATTAAGGATTAAAGAAATAAACTTTATTCACTCTATACAGTTGAACAGGACACAACTCAATCCAATAATTTACTTAGATTCTTTATAATGGCTTTATGAGAAGTATTCCAAATAATGGAGGTCCTTGCCACTTGAATATGGGTTAAAAATTGGAATGCCTGAATCTCTAAACTGTATCAAATGTAAAATAGATATATTTAATTAAGGATCATATCATTAGTTGACATGAAGAACTTTGCTAACTCTCAAGTCCCTGATTTGAGTAACTGGGTAGATGGTAGGTGTCTTTTACTGAGGTAAGGGTGAAAGAAGAATAGGTGGATGATTGTAAAAGGCAGAAGATGAATTCAATTCTGGGTAGGAGTTGAAGGACCTACATGGTATCTGTACTTAGAGAGACAAATCTGGATTGGTTATAGTCTGTGGAATCATCACTGCAAAGGTTAAATTAGTTAACATTATTAGTACTAATGTAATAATCAAGAAGGAACATATACACTGAAAAAGTATACTGATAAGGATAAAATTTTGTGGATTAGGTAACACCCCAGATGTGGATTACACATACAATGGAAAACTACTTGGTAACAGCAAGGATGAAAAAGCATTATGCTAAGTAAAATAAATCAGACAGGAAACACTACACACTGTATGATTCTATTTATATGAAATCTGGAAAAGGTAAAATTATAGGATAAGATATCAGATCAATTGTCATCCAGTTCTGGGGAAGGGGATGGAAAAGAATGATTGCAAAGGAAAACCAGAGAACTTTTTGAGGTGAATAAAATGTTCTATATTTTTATTTTAGTGGTAGTTATAAAATAAAAATAGTGTATGTTTGCCAAAATGATACACTTTTAAAGGCACTCTTTTGAGTTAATCAATTTAGAATGAGATCATAGATTATAGAGAACATATTGATTGTTTCCAGATGGGAAGGGGGGACTGGGTGAAAAAGATGTGAGGGATCAAAAAGTACAAATTGGTAGTTACAAAATAGTCACATGGATGTAAAGTGCAACATAGGGAATTCTATATAATAAAAGCTTAATGTGCTAAGTGTCCAGTCATCTGGTTGGCTGTTCAACCAATCAAAGCATAATATGCTAATGATCTGCTAAAGCTGCTCAACCGCTATGTCATGCACTGACCACCAGGGGCAGACACTCCAACTGGTAGGTTGGCTTGCTGCTGGGGTATGGCCGATTGGAACTGAGCAAGACAGGCCAGACACACCCTGGAGCACTTCCACAATCCCTCCCTGGCTGGCCAACCTCCCACGTTCCTCTTCGGCCTGGATCATGCACTGGTGTGGTCCCTCACCCTGGTCTGTGCCTTCTCACAATCTGGAACCCTTCAGGGGATGTTGGAGAGCCGATCTTGGCCTGATCCCACAGACCAGGCAGAGGGGTCTCACTGGTGAATGAATTTGTGCACCAGGCCTCTAGTCTATAATAATAAAAGCGTAATATGCTAATTAGACTGGGTGTCCTTCCAGTAATCCTTCTAGACAACCTTCTGGATGAAGCTGGGGCTGTGAGGGAAGCCCAGGTCCTGGGTGCCTGCTGGCAGCTGGAAGTAAGCCAGTGCTGGCTGCCAGGGGAAGGAAGGCTACTCTTGCACAAAGTTTGTGCATTGGGCCTCTAGTATACTATGTATGATGATAAGTGGGTATTATACTTACTGGGGGCATCACTTTGTAAATTATATGAATATCTAACCATTGTACTGTACACTTGAAACTAATATAAAGTAGTGTTGTCTACTGTAATTGAAAAATTAAATAAAATGAGGTCAATAGAATGGGCCTTTATCCAGTATGACTGGTGTCCTTATAAAAAGGGGAAACTTGCAGACATTCATAGAAAGAAGACAACGTGAAGAGATAAAGGAGAAGACAACCACATACATGTCAAGGAGAGAGGCCTGGAAGAAATTCTTTCTTCATAACCCTCAGAAAGAATCAACCTCCATAACACCTTGATGTGGGACTTCTAGCCTCCAGAACTCTAAGGCAATAATTTTTTGTTGCTTAAGCCACCCAGTTTGTGGTACTTTGTTATGACAGTTCTATAAAAGTATTGCAAAGGTCTTCTTTACTAAAATTGGAGTGACAGAAGGCAAGATGAGTCTAATACAATTAAGATTGCCAGTGGCAGTTAGGAATATGAGAGTCCATGCCTGAGAATTTGTTTTAACTAAGATGTGAAGTAGTCAATTAAAATGAGGATGTAGAAAGATAGATATAAATGGTGATTATTTGAACTGTTTGTTCTGTAGAACAGGATGAGGAGTTGACTAGTGATATTATAAAAGTTATTATTGGGCAGTATTAGAAGCACAGGTATGGCTTTAGGGTGCAATCAGTGAGGGCAGATAGTACAATAGAACATGGCAAGAGGAATAGTAGTGGGAAATGTGATGTAGTCTGGAGAACAAAGGAACTAAAGGTTGAAAAGGCTGATATATTAAGGGAAAATAGACAGCAATGGGAAAATATTTTTATATAACATATCTGATAAGAAGCTTGTTTCCAAAATTACATAAAAAACTAGTACAAATAAAAAATAAAATAACCCAATTAAAAAGTGGGAAAAGGATTTGAATAGATATTTACCTAAAGACTTACAAATGATTAATAAGCACATAAAATATACTTAACATCATTAGTCATTAGGGACATGCTGATCAAAAGCACAATGAGATACCACTTCATACACACTACAATGGCTGTAATAATTTTTTAAAACTACAAAAAACAATAAAAACCAGAACTAAGTACTGGAAAGAATTGGGAGAAAATGGAACTCACACAATCCTGGTGAGAATGTAAAATATTGTAGTTGCTATAACAGTGAGAGAACTCAGATCAAGGACACAGTATTTTTTCCTCTGCTTTTTTAACAAAAGACTCCACATTCACATTTTGCACTAGCCCCTAGTTTATGTAGCTGACCCAGAACACAGTTCCTAGAATGCAGTAGCATTTACTGTTTTGTTGCTTTTATAAACATATATATTACAAGTAAGAGTTTAGAAAAAAATATTAAAAGTACCTTCATTTGATTAAAAGGCAATTTTCACTTGGTCCAAGCTACTATAACTTTTTAAAGATATAATAATACTTCCAATAGTGGTATGTGTGATCACAATTACAGAAAAAATGAAAGCATAATATGCAAATTTACTGAATGGCCTAACAGCAGAATGACCATCTGGACAACCATCCAGATGACCATCTGAGACCATGCTGTAATACTTACTGATGCCAGGCCAGCCAAGGCTGGTGTGATGCAATTGGTCGGGGACCTGACCATCATCCCATAATAGCCCCATAGAGGGAGGCCCAGGCCACCAACTGGCAGGCTGTGGTGGGTGGGCAGGGCTTCCCTCTGCCAGGGAAGCCAGTGCTGGCAGCTGGGGGAAGGAAGGCCTACTCTTGCACAAATTTCATGCATTTGGCCTCTAATATATATGGAAAAATATGATAGGAAACTGGCAAAATGGCAGTAGTTATGCATAGCTGGTTATATTGAGCACAATTGTTTAGTTTATTTTTAAAAATCTTCACCCAAGGACATGTTTTCCTTTAATTTTAGAGAGAGAGAGAAAGGCAGAGGGATAGAAACATCAATGTGAGAGAAATATGGATCGGTTGCTTCCTGTATATGCCCCCACCAAGGACAGAATCCACAACCGATTATGTGCCCTGACTGGGAACTGAACCTGTGCTCCTTCTGTGCAGTATGATGCTCTAACCAACTGAGCCACACCTGTCAGGGCTATTTTGTCTATGTTTTAAAATATATTTTTATAAACTGAATATTTTTTCCACTCAAAATTCATATGTTGGAACCTAATGCTAATGTTATGGAATTAATAGGTGGGGCCTTTGAAATGTACTTAGGTTCTGAAAGTGTAACACTCATGAATGGGATTAGTGCTCTTATAAACAAAATTTAGGGAGTTGTCTCCATGATGTGAGGGCAGTGACAAGGCACTATGAACTAGGAAGCAGGCCTTCACCGACACCTTTTCTGCTGGTGCCTTGTTCATGAACTCCCCAGCTCCAGATCTGTAAGAAATAAATATCTATTGTTTATAAGTTACTCAGTTTATGATATTCTGTTATAGCAGTTTGAACAGACTCAGATAGGCATGCAATATAAACTTTTTATTATATTTAAAAGTTTCAAAACTTTGTACTAGGATTCTTAAAGAAACATCAAACCAAAAACAATATACAGTTTAGATATTTTTTCAAGTAAAAGTACTTTCAAGTTGTACTAGTAGTGACAGATGTATGCAGATGTATATAAATGAATTTACCTTGAAGTTCTATGATTAATAATAATAAAAGCAGTAGCAAATACTTTTATTGATTGCTAATTAGGTCCAAGCATAAAGTACTTCACTTAATCCTCTCAATAACTAGTGACATAAGTTAAATTTGTCATTTACAATTTACATGTATAAAATCTAATGATAAGTAAAGAACTTTGCTGTAGCCCTAACCGGTTTGGCTCAGTGGATAGAGCGTCAGCCTGCAGACTGAAGGGTCCCAGATTCGATTCCCGTCAAGGGCATGTACCTTGGTTGTGGGCACATTCCCAGTAGGGGGTGTGCAGGAGGCAGCTGATCGATGTTTCTCATCGATGTTTCTAACTCTCTATGTCTCTCCCTTCCTCTCTGTAAAAAATCAATAAAAATATTTTAAAAAGAACTTTGCTGTATAGTAATTGGACCATGAAGCCCTTCCCATGCTCTAACTCTGCCTCCCACCCTATGGGAAATACAGTGAAATCTATTTGTAATTGAACAGGGAGACCTTGGGAACCTGACTTGGAGAAAGGCCAAAGAGAAACTGCTCCTAGATGTGATCCTGGATTGTAAACAGTGTTTTGATCTGACGCTCATACCCCTCCCCTGGCATACCTTATTTTTCTCTGTTTTCTGTGCTCTATAAAACCACATGTTGCGAAAGTCTGGGTAGTGGTAAAACAATAGCATCAGCCAGCTGCCCGCTGTGTGGTACATCTGCAAACCTAATAGGTTCATCTTCACTATTCGCAGCCAGTGCAGCAGCAAACTACCAGTTGACCACCATTGGTGCACATGAAAGTCCTAATAAACCCGTCTTTCACAGCCAGTCCTCTGGAATATTTCTTTGAAAACCAAGAATACACTGAGGTTTTCTGATACCTCAGCACTTTCCACAACAATTGCTCAAGGTCACACAGGGAATGGCAAAACTTCTTAAGAACCTAAAACTGTCTGACTTAAGCATTCATAATTTCAACTACTTTCTGCTACTAACCCTATTCCATTGAAATAATAGTCATATAATCAGTATTAAAAGAAGGATCATCGAAGACTCAGCATGTAGCATTGATAAACTATATAAATATATGTGTCAAGGACCAAAATAAAAGAAGCATATCTTAGAAATGGGTAGAGGCAAAGATTGAAAGATTGAGAAAAATTCTATAGAGTACAAGATGCATTGTACTCTTGGCTAATATCAATAGTTTTTAGACTTTATAGAGAACAAACATAAACAATTGTAGAACTATGTTGTACACTATAATAACAACTAGCCACACAGGGCTATGAAATATGTGAAATGTGGCTGGCCTGAATTAATATGTGCTAAAGGTACAACATACAGAGAATATTTTGAAAACTCAGTAGGAAATAGTTTTATTTGATTAATAATTTTATTTTATTAATGTTGAAATTATATTTTGGAAATATTGGGTTACTATATATTATTAAAAATAATCTCACTTTAATTTGTGCTTTATTTCTGTGTCTGTGAAGTGGTTTGTTTTTTGTTTGTTTTTTGCTCAATCCCTTTATCTTTTTCACCAAGCCCCCACCCTACATCCCTTGGAGAGCTATAAATTTGTTCTCTGTATCTATGAATCTGTCTCTATTGTGTTTATTAATTTATTTTATTCATTAGATTCCGCATATAAGTGAAATCATGTGGTATTTGTCTTTCTTTGATTGGCTTATTTTATTTAGCAAAATAATCTAGAGTCTAGATCAATCCATGCTGTTGCAAAAGGTATTTTGTGTTTTTTAATGTGGGTAATAAATACGAAACAACATATATTGCTTGCATTATGTTTCTATTAGACCAACAGACACACACATAATCAAACAAAACAAAATGCCACAAAAATAATACTCCTGGTTGACTGATCTAGTATCCAGTCTTTACATTTAACTAAAATGCCTACAGATAATCTTAACTAATAAAAGCGTAATATTGAAACTAACCATTTCTCTGGGATGGGGTAAGCCACGCCCACCAGCCAATCAGAGCGGCTGTATGCAAATTAGCCCAGCCAACATGGCAGCCGCCACTCACGGACCTGAGTAAATGGCTGCTTCCATTGCAGCAGGAGTGAAAGTGAAACTGCCGCCCGCTCTGCTATCCTGGCTCAACCAAAACACATTTTTGCAACAAAATAACAATCATAGAATCCTCGGGAGCTGAAGGAAACAGCAGGCCTGTTCTAACCACTAAGAGTAACATTATTTCATTATAGACTCTGCGAGGTGAAGCAGAGAGGAGGCTTCGTTAGTTAGTAGGCCTCACCTTAAAGGAACAGCATCAATTATAGAAGATAAACAAACCCCAGAAACCTGCTTCCAGCCGGCCTTGCTGGGACATTGGGTCAATGGGAGCTGTGGACAGCCTTAAAGCCTGAAAGCGCCAATCAGCCCATCACCCACACTGGCCACAACCCAGTGGGGTGAGGGACATTCCTGGGGGGCTTGGCAAGCCTGCACACAGCCATCAGCCCCTCACCCAGGCTGGTCAGGCACACCAGCAGGTGGACATCCCCAGAGGGGTCCCAGACTGTGAGAGGGCACAGGCCAGGCTCTGGGACCTCCTGAGTGCATAGAGCGGCTGCAGGGCAGAACAGCGCAGTACCCAGGACCGGTGCGTGGGAAAGAGGCGGCAGGGTTGGCAGCCTGCTTCGTGGCTCCCCAGGTCCCTCCTGGGGATCAGGGAGCAGTAAAAGGTTGGCCTGACCACGAGGCGGGGCTTTCCCTGCTTTCTGGTGGCTGGAGGAAGATGGGCAGTAGGCAAGCTTGGGAGGCAGGCAGCACCCAGCCCTGGCCACAGCTCAAAAAAAGAGAACAACATGCAGGGGAGGGCAAGAGTCTGAGAGATCAACATAGAGGGGGTGCCTGCTCCAAGCCTGGAAGGTTTGGAGCAGGCGAATTTTGTGCACCAGACCCCTAGTAATAATAATGATAATGATAATAATAGATTTTTTATTGAGGTCACACAGGTTAATAAAATTATATTTGTTTCAGGTGTACAATTTCATAATTCATTATCTGTATATTGTTTTATATGTCCATAAACCCCAAGTCAAGTCTCCTTCTACCATCATTTATACACTCTTTACCCTCTTCTACCTCCCCTACTCCCCTTGCTAATTAGACCTAACAGCTGAACAGCCTTCCAGACATCACTCTGGATGTCCTTCTGGAAGAAGCCCCTGTGGCGGTGGCTGAGGCAGAGGTGGTTAGGAATGATCAGGCAGGCAGGCAAGTGGTTAGGGGTGATCAGGCAGGCAGGCAAGCAGTTAGGGGTGATCAGGCAGGCAGGCAGCATAATTAGGGGCAATGAGGCAGGCAGGTGAGTGGTTAGGGGTAATTAGACAGGCAGGCTGAAATGGTTAGGGGCAATCAGGTAAGCAGGTGAGCAGTTAGAAGTGATCAGGCAGATAGGCAGAGTGGTTAGGGGAGATCAGGTAGGCAGGCAAGTGGTTAAGGGTGATGAGGCAGGGAGACAAAGTTGTTAGGGGTGATCAGGCAGGCAGGCAGGCAAGCGGTTAGGAGCCAGCAGTCCAAGATTGTGAGAGGATGTAGGTTGGGCAAGGTGCCCCCCCCCCACATGAATTTTGTGCACCAGGCCTCTAGTGTTTATATAATAGAAAACAATTTATTTGGGAAGAAATAAAATAGAGCATATGCATTTTACTGGTGAGACTCAGTAAACAAACTATATTCATTTAATGAAATGCTAATTAAAATTGTACTGTGGACACTAGTGAATTTTATTTAATTAAGGCTATTTTAAAGTACTACATATAATGCTTAAATATTTAATTTAGAAAATTTTTCCAAAGTCTTCACAATAATTGTGCCTAAATGTAACATGGCCTGTTTATTTGCAAAGGGCTTAGCCATCTGCTAATTCTCTATCTAATAAAAGGGTAATATGCAAATTAACTGTCACTCCATCACAGAGAGTGCAGTGCATATAGCCACAAGATAGTGGTGTCCAGTCCTCTCAGCCCCACTGGAGTCCCCCATTCCCAGGGGTGCAGCCACTGAGAGCAGGCAGCATGAACAGCCTGGTGGAATGCTTGCTTCATCACCATGGCGACTAGGAAAGCTTTCTGCACCCAGCCACAGAGGGAGGGCCTCTGGGCCAGGCTGGGCGCTGATGGGAGGAGCAGCCCTGAAGGGCACCTGACAGGCCTCACAGCCCCTGGTGGGTCAAGGACAGGATGACTCATGGAGCCCCAAGTGCAGCTGCCAGACAATCGCCTTGCCAGTCCGTTTGGAGAGTGGGGTCTAAGGCACAGCCCTCCTCTGATTCTCATGCTGTTAAAGAAGCTGGAGGTCCAAGTGATGCAGTTCAGAAACCACTCACACAGGAGAAAGCCCATACTTCCTGCTGCCTCATGGTTGCCTTTTGGGGAGGACCCTACCTTTCACAGCTGCCTGGCTTGTCTTCCCACCTGGGAGGGTCAAATGCTCACTTGCCAGGAGTAGGAGCTCTCGGGAGCACCCAGAGTATAGAGGGCCTCTCACTCCTGCTTTCCTCTGCTGCTGTATGCCCATGGGAGAGGCCAGCCTTTCGGGTGGCTCTGCCTGCTCACACTGAGTGATTAACAAGACATCAGCCCAGGAGCCTGCACAGCCCATGGCTATGACACCCTGTGAATCACCAGCATGCCTGACATACTGGCCCAGGATGCTGGGAGGTCAGGGGTCAAAAGGACCCACACAAAACAGCTGCAGTGAAGGAGCCAGCCTCCTGTCGGCAGATGGCATGACAGAGGTGAGACACATTCTCGAAATGTACTGTGATAGGCTTGGGAAGGTATAGACTAGAACCAGTCCCCTCCAGTCATTGCTCCTGAGGTGTAGCTGCCAACTCTCTTGATTTTGTGTGTCCTTTACCCTCAGCACACACATGCATGCACATCTGTGAGATATATATGTGACACACACATCCTACCTTTTCCCACATACGCAGCTCAGACACCTGCAGGGAATCACCAGACATTATTCCATAAGTTCCAGGTAGTTGGCATTTCCTACTGAATGGAGTTGGGGGTGGAATTTGTGATGTAACTAAACTAATTGCATGTGATGACAATGGATGTTCTGCTGTTCTGTCTGGTGGCCTGGCTGACTTGGCAGTGGCATTGGCCAGGTGTGAAAGGCCTCTGGCCAGGGAGGGCAGTTGGGGGCCATGAGGCTGGCCAGGGAGGGCTGCTGGGGCCATGAAGCTGGCCAGGTGGGGCAGTTGTGGGGCATGAGGCCAGCTGGGGAGGGGGGCAGTTGGGGGTAAGCAGACTGGCAGGCAGAGTGGTTAGGGGCAATCGGGCAGGCAGGCAGGTGAGCAGTTAGGAGCCAGTGATCCTGGATTGTGAGAGGGATGTCTGACTGCCAGTTTAGGCCCAATCTCACAGGTACAGCCCCTGGTAGTCAGACATCCCCCAAGGGGTCCCAGATTGGAGAGGGTGCAGGCTGGGCTGAGGGACACCCCCCCCCTCAATGCAGGAATTTTGTGTACCAGGCCACTAGTCATGGTTTACTAGTAAAAGCCAGGTTTCCTCTTTAGTCATATCAGACTATGATTAACTGAAATTTCTCTGCCTGGATTCTCAGATATATCATCCAGGGACATATTCTCTATGCTGCATTGAAGTAGATATTTGTTTGTCTTCACAACATACATTTCATCTCTCCCTCATTATATGGCAGTCATGAATTTCAGTGGGATTGACCTTTGATAATAGGGTGAGATTTGAGAAGCATAATCCAATTAGCACAATTTCACTTCCTCTACAATACCAAATAAATTATGGATAGTTAATAACATGGGTTTAAAGCAATAAGTGTATGATTTTCCCCTAGAAACCACATTGGTCCAGATTGGCTCAGGATGAAGTATAGGACTTTTGGATAAAAGTGTAATGTGCTGATAGAAATCCTATAACTTCTTCAGACATTTTGTGACAATGAGGAAGAGCAGTCTGAAAACAATGACAGCACATGGAAGAAACCAAGGTTGAAAGAATCTCAGAAAAACTGAGCTAAAGAGGCCTGATAAAACTATGTCTGAAATCCTGCCCCTAAACTTTTCCAATGGAGTTTGTCAATACATTTCTTTCATTATATAAGATAATTTAAGTTGAATTTTCTGTAGGATATAATCAAAAGCATATAAACTGAAATACGTGTAATTTTCCTTGATTTATTTTTCATACTTTACTGTAAAAATTTCTCTGGCTGTTTGGTGAAATTTCTTATTCTTCATTCTCAATCTCAGGACATTCTGTATTTTTTCCTCTGGTCTGTTCCTCTACATTTTTATCTTCCTGGCCCTTGTAATTAGGCATCACTATTTTTGGACAATACAGTTTATTTGAAATTAAATTAGAAAAGCCTCATCAATTAAAAGTTGGCATGACTATATTTAGTCTTTAGATTCCTCTTACATCCAAGATTTTGGTCAGTCATATTGGTCTATTTGAAAATAGGCAATATTTTTCATTGGTAAATCTTCATAACTGGTGACTAATGTTACAATATGGCAAACTGACTTTTTTTAAATTTTATTGATTGTTTTACAGAGAGGAAGAGAGAGAGATAGTCAGAAACATCAATGAGAGAGAAACATTGATCAGCTGTCTCCTGCACACTTCCTACTGGGGATGTGCCCGCAACCAAGGCACATGCCCTTGACCGAAATTGAACCTGGGACTCTTCAGTCCACAGGACGATGCTCTATCCACCAAGCCAAACCTGTAAGGACCAAACTGAGCTTTTGAGATGCCAAAATAAATAGTTTCCTTTTGCTATTCACTTATAATAATACTAGAGGCCTCGTGCACAAAAATTTGTGCACTCGCGGGGGGGGGGTCCCTCACCCTGGTCTGTGCCCTCTTGCAGTCTGGGACCCCTTGGGGGATGTCCACCTGCTGGCTTAGGCCCGCACCCTGGGGGGATCGGGCCTAAGCTGGCAGTCAGATATCCCTCTGGCAGCCCGGGAGCCCTTGGGGGATGTCCACTTGCCAGTGGGAGCAGGCTTAAGCTGCAGTCATACATCTTTAGCACTGCTGAGGAGGAGGGAGAATCTCTCACCACCACTGCTGTACTGGCAGCGTTTGTGGCGAAGCAGAGCTCCCCCTGTTGGAGTGCATTGACCATCAGGGGCAACTCCTGCATTAAGCATCTGTCCCCTGTGGTCAGTATGTGTCATAGTGACCAGTCATTCCCAGTGGTTCTGCTGTTAGGGTCAATTTACATGTTACCCTTTTATTATATAGGATCTTATTTCTATATAAGTCAATGGATTTAAAATAAAATTCATTCTTCTATTTAATAAAATGTCCCAAAACACCAGACCAAGTTTTTCTTTAAATCCAATAATTTTAAGCATGTACATTCATTAAAATATAAATATATTTCTATCTTTATGCTCATATCCTTTCTCTTGTATGTGATTTTATATGTTCTACCTATTGCTCCAGTTTCAAGCCTCCCTGGGCCATATTTTTTTGCCTAGTTTCTCCATACTCACTTAACAATGCTTCTACTCACAATGACTATTATGCTGACCATTACTCTCTAATATATGACATATACCTCATATTGCAAATCTATGCAATCTTGAAAGTCAGATTTTTACAATATATCCAATATACATTGTGAAAGGTTGTTTATATAACCTGCACAATGTGGTCAAGATGGAATAAATAGGAAATACAAGAGCTACTGCTTTCTTGGGTATATTGAGTAGCATTGTACATTAAATTATCTGGTAACCATTTTCTGAACCATGAGAGATCTTTTTTAGACACCATTAAAATGAACTTTGCTACTGCATGGCAGAGATGATGCATTATATGAAAATATAGATGAAAATCTGAAGCAATCAGATAAGAGCCACACCACAATCTTCTAGAATTACACTAATTCATTAGACTGTATACATATGTGGCTGTTGATCCATTTAAATGTATGTAGCTAGTCCAAATTGAGATGAGCTCTAAGTGCAAAATATACACTGGATTTCAATTTAAAAAATAACATATAATACCTTATTAATAAAAATTTACATTGATTGCATGATGAAATTATAATATTTTGGTTTTACTGAGTTAACTAAAACTATTAAAATTAATTTCACTTATTTATCTTTAAAGCTGTAAGAGAACATAAAATTAAAAATATGTTGTTTGCATTGTTTCTATTGAACAGTGCTGTGCAATGGCATAACCAAATGATTCAAACCATTCAATACAGATTGATTGATAGGAACTTAAAAACTAAAACCTGCATAAGCAAGTTTTAAGACCTAGTAATAAGAATACTGATACAAGGGGAAAAAAACAAAACCTTACCATCTGAAACAAGACGTGGAACTCTTAACGAGGTCCTTAGGTAGACTGAAAGGCAAGGTTGGTTTTGAGAACCACTACTTTATAGTCATTTCCAACAAAACTTTTCATAGTCTTCATAAATTTCCATACTAAGGATACCTGTGAGGGACTCTTATAAAATAAGTCTTTACCTAGTGGACTCTCCATGACTTAGAGTTGTGAGCAAAGTTAGTTAAGTAATCTCTTCATAATGGTGGTTTAAGGAAGCACTTTGTGATCAAATGGACTATAAGCAGAAAAAATGTGGAAAATATCATTTTCTGAAGGGTTTCAACCTATGTATCCTGTATAATAAAAGGGTAATATGCAAATGGACCTTACAGCAGAATGTCTGGGAATGACTGGTCACTATGACACACACTGCCGGGGGGCAGACACTCAATGCAGAAGCTGCCCCCTGGTGGTCAGTGCACTCTGACAGGGTGTGGTGGGACCCTCTCCCACCTCCTCAGCAGTGCTAAGGATATCCAACTGCAGCTAAGATCTGCTGCCCACTGGCAAGTGGACATCCCCTAAGGGCTCCTGGGCTGCCAGAGAGATGTCTGACTGCTAGCTTAGGCCCAATTCCCCGGGAAGTGGGTCTAAGCCAGCAGGTGGACATCCCCTGAGGGGTCCCAGACTGTGAGAGGGCACAAGCTGTGCTGAGCGAACCTCCCCCGCTTCCCGAGTGCACAAATTTTTTTGCTCTGGGCCTCTAGTACATATATATTTTTCCAACATCACAGTTGTACTTTAAAGCAACAAAACTTTTGTTAACAAGATACTCTCACTCTATAATGAACTTTGCCTTAAATACAATGACACTATAGACAGAAGTAACAAGTCTCAGGAATATAAACAAAATTGATAGCAGAAATAATAATGCCGAGGAAAATTTAGGTAACGAAAGTGTTATTTGCTTCTACAATAAGAGAATAGGCAGATTTTGTTTGTTTGTTTAAGAGAGAAAAACTGATGTTTTATATAATTATTTTAAAACTGTTTTAAAATATGTTTAGTATTCTTTTAAAATATATTTAAATGTATTTTGTTGTGATAAGTATACAAATACTTTGGAATTACATTCTAAACCTTTATCCTCTGGATGAAAATCATAAAAGCAGATGGACTAAAGCTCGTGCTAGTGTCATCTTTAGCTAGAGAAAATGATAGCACTTAGCACAAACCAGTAGGTAAAATAAAAGCTAGGAATAATACCATTGTGATTAGCTAGTTGTTGAAAATAGGAAAGGAATAAAGGGGAAAGCCAGACATTATAGGCATGTCACTTGGACAGCTTCACCTGGAAGCTGCAACTGATCATTCCCCAGGGAACCAACAACCTATTCCCTGGGAAACACTGGAAAAAGGGATCCAACAAATGGAAGATATACCCAGCAAAGTTGGAGGATTAGGGAAAGAGCTTATAGCCATATGGGACTCCACACATGGGCTAATGGACTTTAATTAGCTTGGATGTTGAACTACACCCGGCTGCAACATGAAATGAGAGCTGTGGACACTGGCCTGCTTTGGCTTTCCTGGAACCCAAGCAGCACCTTTTCCAGGACTGCCTCAAGGGGCATGGGATTTTGGTACCTGAGATAAAGAAGTTTCACTGGCAACCTGCTTGGGCCCCCATCCTTCTGCTGCAGGGGGTCCATCTATCTCTTAATAAACTTCGCTTCCACATGTTTGTTGTTTTGTTTTTGGTTTTGCCTGTGAACTCATTCTTCGATTTTGAGATAATGAACCAGGATCTGATCACAACACTTTGGTTTCAATTTTAGGTCAGCTGAAGCCCAAGCTATATTTCTTCTATGACTGGACTAAGGAAAATGGTACTTTGAAAACCTAGAGGTGTAATCCCATGGAAATAAAGCTTTCTACTATATCTCATCTTCGCATGGGAGCCTCTAGAAATTCTTATTCCAGAAGTACCCCAAAACTCCACTTCCACTAGCAACCAGAGGAGACAAGCCTTTCTCCTATCCTGTAATAGGAACATTTTATTACTGTTAGGACTAAGAAGATTTTCCTGAGTAGATCACGTAATTCCTTCCTTATGATTAGGAGGAAAATAAGGTATGTAAAGTCATAAAAAGCTCTACTCACACTTAAGCAGTCTGCCTATGGAAACAAGAGAAAGCAAGAGTCATTGAAAGGTACAGGAAGACCTCCCTGACTAGGTACTCATTCTTAAATTCAAAGAATATCAGTACCTGGAGAAAATTATCATGATTCTCTTAGTGCTATAGTGTCCAATGTAAAGGGGCATTATAATGTGACTCTTCCTTCTTTCTCTTTCATTTTTTCCCCTATGAAATAAATTTTAAAAATTATTCCCTTTCTTTTTCTTTCTACATTTTATTCTTGTTCCCTCTGCTATGATGCTGTACTATATTTCTCTTTATTGTTTTTCCTTTTTACAACTTGTTTCTGTCTCTCTCCCTCCCTCCTTTCTCATACTCTTTATTCCTCACTCTGTCTTTCCCTCTTTTCTTCAGTCATTTTTATTACTCTTCTGTTTTCTTCTTTCTCCTGTTCTTTCCTTTTGTTAACATAAGACATGTTCAAACTGTAAAGAATTTTGTGAGGTTATTTCAGCCAAATTGTTGACAATTGCTGGGAAGAAAAATCTCAAAGGATTGAGATAATGTTCCCAAGAATGGTAGTTTTGCACATTGTTTTATACATTACATTCAAAATAGGATACATAAGTGGGTTACATGAAACCCATTGGTGGTAGAGTAGGGAGGCAGGAGAAAGCAAAGCAGGGGGCGGGAACCTTTGGAATTGGATAAAAAGTAAAATTATAGACACATGCTTCTTTTACATAGGTGGGTATAGGATAGTTAACAATCAACAATTAATATAATAACAATGAGGGAATTTGTGGTCTCTGCTCTGGTACATTGGTTGTTCCATGAGGAGTCAAGAAAAGGGAAGTTACCTTGACATTCCAAAGGTATGTTATTGTAGATGCAAAAAGACAATAGGCTCAGTTAAAGTCAAAGTTTGTCTTTATCAGGAAAGAAACTGGCCTAGGACATGACTACCCACCATAGACTGCTTTGTAATTTAAAAGTTTTAATTTCAGACCATCCTTTGTGGTTACTTTAAGTCTCCAGGTTTGCAAGGCCACCGTGCAGGTCTTTTTGTCTACATTCCTCTTCCTCTCATCCCTTTTTCCTGTCTCCTGCTTTTCTCTTCCCCTTTCACTTTTCTCTCTGCCTTCTTACGTGTTAAAACAAAACATGTATGTTCAAAATATACAAAGAAAACCAAATGACTTGAAATCTATATATATAAAAGCCTAAGTGACTGGCCAACTAGTTAAGCAGTAGCTATGATATGCATTAACCACCAGGGGCAGACCCTCAATGCAGGAGCAGAAACCACAGGCATGGAAACATGAAACAGACTGATGAATCTCAGAGGGAAGAGTGGAGAGGAGAGGGCGTGAAGAGATTAACCAAAGATCTTATATGCATACTAGAGGCCCAGTGCATGTATTTGTGTACCAGGGTGTGTGTGTGTGGGGGGGGTCCCTTGGTCTGGCCTGTGCCCTCTTGCAATATGGTACCCTTCAGGGATGTTGGAGAGCTAGTTTTGGCCTGATCCCCTCAGGCCAGGCAAGGGACCCCACTGGTGCACGAATCCGTGCACTAGGTCTCTAGTCCTATATAATAAAAGGTTAATATGCAAATTTACCCTAACAGCAGAATGACCAGGATCAACCAGTCTCTATGATATGCACTCACCACCAGGGGGCAGATGATAAATGCAAGAGCTGTCCCTGGTTGTCAGTGGGCTTCCATAGGGGGCACTCTGCTCAGCCAGAAGCTGGGCTGATGGCTATAAGCACAAAGCCCAGGTTGCCAGAGGGATGTCTGACTGCCAGCTTAGGCCTGATCTCCCGAGGGCTACTGGACTGTGAAAGGGTTCAGGCTGGGCTGAGAGAACCTCCCCCCCAGACCCCCAAGTGCATGAAATTTTATGCATTGGGCCTCTAGTTGTGTATAATTGAAATCCTTCATATATACTTCCAACTCCCTTGAGGCAACCATAGCTTACTTTTTCTCATTTCATACCCTTACTTTTGGACTTGAGAGAAAGAGAGAGAGGTTTTTCAATTGTGATATTTTTTACTGCAGTAGTAGTCAATTGTTCTACATTTTAAACAACTTAACCTTTTTGGTAACATCTTTGTATATATGCACATATAGATCTACTTCATGCCTTTAAAAAGCTCTCTAAGTCTCAATTTCTTCATCTGTAAAATGAAGATAATTGAATTTACTAACCAAGATGGATTTAATATTCCCCTCACTCTGACAAAGCTTTATACAGGCTTCTTCCTGACTGCAGGCTCCTGGCCTTCCTTATATTATTTACATTAGAAAACTTGTAACTGTAATTTTTTTCTTAGCTTCTTTGAGATGTAAATCTTTTTAAAATCCTCTTGCCAGTTTTATAACCCAGGAATATCTTTCTCAAGGTTCCATATGCCATCCCTTGAAATGTAATCATCAAGAAAGATAGCTCTCTTTCTACCAATCTCTGTGGGAGAGTGGGAGCATAACTTCAGGAAGGGTGCTTTGATAAAGCTGTAAAAGCATCTGCTATCATGAAGACACCAGTTTATTTTTCCTTTGGATAAAACCAATTAGCAAACACAGATGACCTATGACTCCCCACTAATGTTCTCAAGTACTTCCCCACTAGTTCAGTCCAGTGCTTAACAGACCACACTCTTTGTTTCAGCAGAGCTGAGTTCATTCTGAGTTCTGCTCTTTGCTCTGTGGAAATAGTCCTGAATAGTGTCTTCCTTGTCTGTTTACTCTGCTTATTTAAATTTTTGCTTTGACCCTACTTTGTACAGTTATTAAGAAGGATAAGTGAGATAATAGACATAAAGCATCCAGATCAGTACTTGGTTAATGATACATATTCAATAACTATCAGGTATTTTAACTACCATAATTGATGTAATCATTCCCACATTGAATGGCACTTTTATCACCTCTAAAAATGTTTTCATTTTTACAGTGTTGAATGAATATTCCTGTGTATTAACACTTCCAAAATTGTACAAGTATTTCTATAGGTTATTTTATAGAATTACTAGGGGCCTGGTGCACAAAAATTTGTGCACTCGGGGGGAGGGTGGGTCCCTCAGCCTGGCTTGTGCCTTCTTGCAGTCTGGGACCCCTCAGGGAATGTCCACCTGCTGACATGCCTGGCAAGCCTGGGTGAGGGGCTGATGGCTGTTTGCAGGCTGGTCAAGCCTCCCAGTGGGAACCCTCACCACATGGGGGTGTAGCCAGCCTGGATGAGGGGCTGAGGGCCGTTTTCAGGCTATCTACAGTCCCTTCATGGTTCAGGTCCCTACTGGGGTGCCTGGCCAGCCTGGGTGAGGGACTGAGGGCCATTTTCAGGCTGCCCACAGCTCCCATTGACCCAATGTCCCAGCAAGGCTGGCTGGAATCAGGTTTCTGGGGTTTATTTATCTTCTATAATTGAAACATTGTTGCCTTGAGCAGAGGCCTGGCCGGCCTAGGCAGGCAGTTTCAACTCCATCACTGGTGCAACAGAAACCTCCTGTTTGCTCTAGCTCCATGGCTGCCAGCCGCCATCTTGGCTGGGTTAATTTGCATACAATCAATCTGATTGACTGGTGGGTGTGGCTTAGGTGTCTTGGAGTGATGGTCAATTTGCATATTGCTCTTTTATTAGATTAGATGGTAGAATTATATTTTAAATTTTAGTGTGGATTTAGAAAGTGGATTTCAAACAATAAGAGGAAGCCTCAAGAACTGGTCTTACAGGATAGATCAGTCAAGTAAAGGTGAAGTTGCACAGTGATTTAAACTGAACTCCCAACTTCTGCTTGAACTAAATCAGCTCTACTTTTATTTGTTTTATGTATGCAAGTTCATGATAAGGTTTTCTGGAAAACAAAAAGACTAAGTTGTTCTGTTAATAAAAATAGTAACCACCACTTTGCACAAACACTTGTTAGGGGGTAGGAGTCCAAGGAATTGTGTTTTCAGCAGTATTTCTAGGGATCCTGATGAATATTAAATTTGATAAATGATGGAAAATTTAAGAATATTTACTTGGAATTAGATGCATCTGGTATTCCTAGGCTTGAATGCTCAATTTAAATGTACTATTTATAAGTTGTAACAATGCTTCCTAACCCATCATGTGTGTTTAAATAGCTTACTTTAAACCGCACATGCTCAGTTAAGCAGCCACCTCAGGGTTACAATCCTTCTCCCTTACAACTGTCCTTGTGGAGATGACTATTGGGAACTAGTTCATCTCCCTTTTCCCCACCCAAGTCTGCTGCTCTGACATGGCTGATTCTTCTCTCAAATCATGTTAGACCTATTGCTCTAAAATCCAAAACTCCCAAACTTTGATGTGCATTAGAATATCTTTTTTTAATTACATAAAGTATTACAAAGATTAGTACAAATATCTCTATTTTACCCCTGCCCTTCCCCCAGCCTCCCCTACTCCCCAGTGATTTGTGTCCATTGGTTATGCTTAAATGCATACACAATCGAATACTATGCTGCTGTGAAAAGGAAGGAGTTCTTATCATTTGCAGCAGCATGGATGGAACTGGAGAGCATAATGCTAAGTGAAATAAGCCAGTCAATGAAAGAAAAATACCACATGTCCTCACTCATCTATGGATAATAATAACCATTATAAACTGGAGAACAAAAATAGATCCAGAGGCAGAGCAGCATCAAACAGACTGTCAAATTAAAGCATTAGAATATCTTAAGGAGGTTTTAAAATACTTATTCCCAGGTTAAAACCCATACCAATTAAGTCAGAATGTCTGGAGAGGGGCTACATGTATCAGTTTTTAAATAACTCTAGGTGACTCCAATTTGCACAATTATTGGGAACTATTGCTCTAACCCATGGCAGGCCTGATTTGTGGACTACTTCCAAAATATTTTGTTTAGCTGTTAGGCCTTGGGTTAATTTTAGCTTCAAAGGCTCAATGTAAAAATTAGATCCCACTTTCCAGCACCATCTCAGCAGTCCCATCACAGTGCCCCTAACACACCCCTAGCCCAATACTAAGATTTTTCCTTATCCATCCCATTCTTTGCAGCAGAAGCAATTTTTTTTTTTTGGAGGGGTGGGCGTTCGGGCAGGAGAGTAGGTCTGGAAAAACATTAGAGATAAGGTATTTGCAATAGCTTTTAAGAATGGGAAAACATTTCACTGGTACATAGATGGATGAAAATGGCTATTAAAAGTGGCAACAGCTTAAGGAAAGGCATGAACAGTGCTGAAATGAAGAGCATAGTATTAGATGTTTTGATGTTGTATCAGTGTGTCTCAGAGTGAATCTAAAGAATAGCTGTATCAACATCACTTGAGTGAGGACCAGACATTTGCACATTTTCCAAGTTCCCAGAGTGGTTTTCAAGTTTGATCTTCACCTAAGGGGCAGTAAAATACCTTCTCAATGGGAAAATATGGTTAAAATTCACCTTACCTTGCACATCCTTTCTCAATCCTGCATGCTTGCTAGTTTCTGCACAACCCCCAGTTGGTATTTGCTGCCCCCTTGTGGAACGTTTTGGGAATTATTCTTTCATGCCCCACTCTTGCTGTGTATGGTCTGGAAAAGCACATTATCCAGGTATATTATTCCTAGCAAGCATCCTTGGTAACATTGGAAAGATTCTTGGGACATCTTTCTTCTGTACGTCTTTATTCCTGTAAAAATTAATATCTTCTTAGCTAACTCCAGGAAATCCAGTCTACAGTCTCCTTTTGTCACATCCCTGTGGACAAGGGAGGAAGGTTTTGAATGGTAGTCTAAGAAAAACGTTCTTTAGAGTGAAGACTTTGTTTGCAGAGTAACTTTCTGGAAATTAATCTGACAGAGGCATTCAGGTTGGATTGTATGAAGAAAAAACTGGAGATGGAGTGTTAAATAAGATCATTTAATTAATTAAAGAATATGGAGTGCTAAAGAAAGGATAGAGTTGACAGGCATTATGAACAGAGTCCACAGAATCAAGTGGTTTACTAATATCAGGAGTGTTGGACAGAAAGAATGTGATTCATCTCATAGTAAACAATTGCCTTATTTTAGAACCTATGACTGAGGCACTAATCTCACCTGTTAGCAGTTTACTTTACCTGAAAAATCAATACTTTTGAGATGAAAGAACTTCAGTGAAAAATGTTCAAATCTCAATCTCTGAAGTAAAGCTAGTAATGCCTCTGGCTGCGAACAGGGCTACTTCCATATAGAGGTGGCTACTGAACCCTATACTGGCTATTAATTTTTCATAGGACATTGTCTCCAAATGAGCTCTAACATCAAATGTTCCCTATGAAAATTAATTCCTCAATGACAATTATCTCTAGTTACAAAACCAATTAATTTATTAGCTTCATTAGCTTTTACCAAGTTGTAGAAAGACCAGCAGGAATGGTGTTTATGATATTAAATAATTGTTGCATAGGTGTATCAGGCTACAGTGTAAGATATTACTTGGAGGGACCAAGAATCACCTTCAAGCATCATGAGAGCCTTGGAATCCTCAGCCAGTATTTATAACAATTGTTCATGTGACTGCTTACTATATGTTAGGCACTGATCAAACCTTCTTACATGTATTAACTCAATTATCTGCCCAGTCTCATGAGGTGATAATTACTATAATTATCTCTATTTTATAGCAGAGGAAGGTAAAGCATGTAGAGGTTAAATAATTAGCTAAGGACACAGTTAAGAAGTGAGGAAACCAAGACTTGAAATATGACAGTCTGACTCTATTGCCGCCATTATTAACTCAGGTGTTATTATACTTTAAAATACCACAAGAAAATGTTTGTTTATATGGCATAATATAGGGGCCTATAGACATTAGAATGCTCAAGATATCAAGAGTTTAATGCCTCGCCTTCAAAATGATCCAGGAAAAAAGTCAGTACTGAAAAGGATCTGGCTACACCCTCCAGGATAGATCCAGAATAATGGGGAGCAGGGGTTTGGAGGGGGGAAGCAGAGGGATAAATAAAAATTGAGCAATTACGAGGAAAAAGTAGAGGAGTAGAGGTAAAGTGGATGGGGAATGTTAGGAAGATACAGAATGACCAAGGAAGATTCTATATGGGTTGATAGATGAAATATAAATATGTTGAACCATCCATTGATTCCATATTTGTACATAGCAGGCTACTAGAGAGACTTCTGTCTTTCTTTAAGTCTTTCCCAGGTATTATGGGACTAAGGAATAATGTAACAAATGCTCCTACTATGATACTAAATCTTTTGTGTCATAAAGGGTAAAGCGATGCCCTGAAGCTGGTGAAAATATGGTGCCATAGTAGATAATGAATAAATTAGATTATGTAATAGTAAAATATTTTTTAAATCCCATAGCTTTAAGGTTCTGTACATACCATTTTCTTCTATGTCACACACATACACACATAAGAAGAGACCTTAAAAACAATCGTTACCATGCTTGTAGGTGGAACAAAAATTATTTGTTAGATATCTATAAATAGATTAACTGACCTGCCCCCATTTCATGATGTCATTATCTTGTGACCAATTATAACACTTAACATTCTAAATTTGAATTTTATACAACTGATAAAAAAATCTATCATAAATCACTGCATATGACCATCTAGATTGCCCCTTTTCATTTTACTATCAAGTAAATACTTCCTTGGAAATAAATGCCTATTAAAAACATTATTATGTCAGCCATCATTTTAAAGGTGTTAATCATGAGACATCCTCACTCTGTCTTTTCCTCTTAGCTATCATTAATGAAGCACTGGTGTCATTTGACTTTTCATGGATAATTGAGTTAATTGTATAATGATTAATTTTTTGATAGCTAAAATAATGATAAATCTCATCTTAACTAGAAAGCATATGTGTCATCCGTGTATTAATGATAGTTTTAAAAATGTGGAGCACAATATAAAAGCAATATTATGCATCAAGATAAAGCTGGGTGGGTGGGAAGAGGTTAAGCAAAGAACTCAAATGCATATGTACATAACCCATGTACACAGACAATAGTGTGGTGAAGGCCTCAGGAGGGAGGGGGCAGGGTGAGCTAGAAGGGATCAATGGGTAAAAAAGGGGATATCTGTAATACTTTCAACAATGAAGCTAAATTTAAAAAAAAAAGTTAACAGTTGCTAAGAAGCAGCATGGTTAATTCTAAATGTTAATAGCACATATACATACTTAATATGTAGTAGATATTGTTCTAACAACTATATATTTTTACATATTTAATACTTGAAACAACAATAAGAGAATAGTATTCATATCTCTCCCTTTTATAGATGAAGAAACCCAGGCAAACAGCTACAAAATGGCAGAAGTGAGATTTGAACCCAGGCAATTAGGCTCCAGATCCTATGCTCTTAACCACTGTACTATTCCACATCTTAGATGAAAGAACCTGGAAAAGAAACATCTTAGATACAGTGGTCACATGCCAGTTAGGATTCTAGTGTGTGTCCACCCCCCCTTCATGAATAATACAGTGGCTCTTTTTTTTTTCTCTACAGCAAGTGTGTTTGCTCACAATGCATTATAACTGTATTTTCTGTTAGAGCTGACCTCTAATTTCATCTATACATAATTGTGAGCTTCCTGAATATTATGTGACCTGGTGCTAAGTATCTAGGAAGGCATCATTTAAATTCTGGGTTCCTTAATGAACCAATACTTTTCTTTCTCCCTTTGGAAGTTATTGGGATACATACATCTCCATGGGGTTCAAAGTAAAATTTACATTTTACACAGTCATTAGAATGCAATAAAATTTTTAAGTACTAAAGTTTAAATACTAGGGAGACAGGGTCATCTTTTAGACTTTTTTTTCAGTACTGTTGCTACATTAAATATGTGATAGGCATGAATGTCCATGTACTGTTATATCTACCTAGAGGTTTGGTGCATGGATCTGTGCACTGGTGGGATCCCTCTAGCCTGGCCTGTGGGGATCAAGCAGAAACCTGCAGTCCAACATCCACTGAGGGATATAGCAGTGCACGAAGCAGCAGGCGCCCAGGGAGGAGCGTGAGCCTGGGTGAATGCTGCACTGCTCCTGCTCATTCCAGTTGTGCTTTCTGCTGCCGTTTGGTAGCTCTGTGGTGGAGGCGGGATAAGCTCATGCCGCCACAGCTGTGAGCCCACATCCAGCACCTGTCGATCAGTTCAACCACACTCCTGCCGTGGGAGCAAACTGACCACCAGGGGACAACTCCTGCATTGAGTGTCTTCCCCCTGGTGCTCAGTGCACATCATAGAGACTGGTGGATCAGTCATTCGGTCGCTTAGGCTTTTATATATGTACTAGAGGCCTGGTGCACAAAAAATGTGTGCATTTGGGGAAGGGAGGTCCCTCAACCTGGCCTGTGCCCTCTTGCAGTCTGGAACCTCCCAGAGAATGTCCACCTGCTCCCCGGGGGATTGGGCCTAAGCTGTCAGTCAGACATCCCACAGGCAGCCTGGGAGCCCTTGGGGGATGTACACTTGCCAGCAGGGAGCAGGCCTAAGTTGCAGTTGGACATCTTTAGCACTGCTGAGGAGGCGGAAGAGGCTCCCACCACCACCGCTGTACTGGCAGTCATCACCCTGTGGGAGTGCACTGACCACCAGGGACAGCTCCTGCATTGAGCATCTGTCCTCTGGTGGTCAGTGTGTGTCATAGTGACCAGTCATTCCCAGTGGTTCTGCTGTTAGGGTTAATTTGCATATTACCCTTTTATTATGTAGGATAGAGGCCCGGTGCATAGGTGGAGGCCAGCTGGTTTGCCATGAAGGGTGTCCAGGATCAGGGTGAGGGATCCTGTTGGGGGTGCCAGGCCAGTCTGGCTGAGTGGCTTATGGCTGTTTGCAGGATGGCTAAGTCCCCCAGGGGGAACCCTCACCCCATGAGGGTGTGGCCAGCCTGGTGAGGGGCTGATGGCTTTCTGTAGGCAGGCCACAGCCTCTTCAGGGTGGGGTTCCTCGTTGGGGTGCCTGGCCAGCCTGGATGAGGGACTGATAGCTGTAGGCTTGCCACTTCCCCTTCAGGGTGGGGGTCTCCACTGGGGTGTCTGGCCATCCTGGTGAGGGGCTGATGGCTGTTTTCATGCTGGCCACAGCCCCCAGTGACCTAAGCTCCCAGCAAAGCTGGCTGGAAGCAGGTATCTGGGATTTATTTATCTTCTATAATTGAAATTTTGTTACCTTCAGCTGAGGCCACAGCTGGCCAGGGCAGGCAGGAAGCTTGGCTTCCCCCATGGCTGGGGCAACCAAGCCTCCTGCTTGTTCTAGCTCCGTGGCTTCCTGCCACCATCTTGGTTGGGTTAATTTGCATATAGTCACTCTGATTGTCTGGTGGGCATGGCTTGGGGTGTAGCAGAGTGACATCAATTTGTATGTTTCTCTTTTATTAAATTAGATAGATTTCTTACAAAGCTAACAACCTTATAAAATTATTTTTTGCCTTAGCTTAATATAAGACCAAAAGGGGGAATCAATTCATGTTGGTCAAAATACACAAAAGATAGTATATTTTATTTTTTTAATTCTTTGTTGACTACCTTTATAACTCTTTATAGTTCAACCTAAGCATAGATCTCTTTTGCTGAATTAGAAGGATGATTTCAAATACAACTTTTTAAACTGAACCATTGGCTAACAAAACTTTGTTTGTAATTGTACTTTTTGAGGGTGATTTTGAAAGAAAATCACAGCTAACAATATGAAGGACTCCTGGTTAAAAATAAATTCCACTGTTTGTTTTGGATTCAGTCCAGATTTTGATGAATTTTCAATATTAATTGTTTTATGTGGAACCGGTCTTAAGCAAAATTGTCAAATAAGTCAATTTGTCTTAAGGGCACACAAGTGCTTCCTGGCTTTCCTTGGCCACCCATTCAGGCTTTTCCATCTATTTTCCTTCCAAAATGTTGTTCTTCTCACCACATTAAAATTATTCTGCAGCTGGTTAATCTGACCTAAGCTTAGCTTTTTAAAAAAATATATTTTATTGATTTTTTACAGAGAGGAAGGGAGAGGGATAGAGCGTGAAAATCATCGATGAGAGAGAAACATTGATCACCTGTCTCCTGCACACCCCCTCCTGGGATGTGCCCGCAACCAAGGTACATGCCCTTGACTGAAATTGAACCTGGGACCCTTGAGTCCGCAGGCTGACACTTTATCCACTGAGCCAAACTGGTCAGGCCTCAACCTAAAGAAATTTCTAATACTAGAATTACAGCATCCTCTTTGGGAAGGGCAACTTTTTTGGTGCACTACAAATTAACACTCCAGGAAGATACCTAAAAGATAGTTTCTCTTGTAAAGTGGAGCTTTATATTAACTGGGGACATTTTATACAGATTTTTTAAGAAGCGGGAGATGATAAAAATTTGGGGGTTCTTATGTACTTGAGAATGCTTTTCCTTTACCTTTAAAGTAAATAGCATCCTAGATAGATACAGAATTACTGGGCTACAGGTTTTTATACTCCCCAACTTGAAGATTTGCTCCATTGTTTTCTTGAACGCAATGTTGTTGTTTTTTTTAAATTCATCTTTATTGTTCAGATTATTACAGTTGTTCCTCTTTTTTCCCCCATAGCTCCCCTCCTCCCAATTTCCACCCCAACCTCTGTCCTTGCCCCCCCCCATTGTCCTCATCCATAGGTGTACAATTATTGTCCAGTCTCTTCACGCATCCCCAACACCCTTAACCCCCGAAAATTGTCAGTCCACTCCCTTTCTATGCCTCTGATTCTATTCTATTCACCAGTTTATTCTGTTCATCAGATTTTTTATTCACTTGATTCTTAGATTCACTCGTTGAT
>PVJC01020046.1:0-29570 GCA_004026665.1 Murina feae
AATTATGAACAACAAATATATATCAACGAGTGAATCTAAGAATCAAGTGAATAAAAAATCTGATGAACAGAATAAACTGGTGAATAGAATAGAATCAGAGGCATAGAATGGAGTGGACAGACAATTTTGGGGGGTTAAGGGTGTTGGGGGTGCGTGAAGAGACTGGACAATAATTGTACACCTATGGATGAGGACAGTGCGGGGGGGCAAGGACAGAAGTTGGGGTGGGAAATGGGAGGAGGGGAGCTATGGGGGAAAAAAGAGGAACAACTGTAATAATCTGAACAATAAAGATAAATTAAAAAAAAAAAAAGGCTCCGACACCCAGGTCTCAAAGATCCCCTCCTATTTTATCTTCTGAAAAGTGTTATTGTTTTGCCTCTCTCACTAAGATTAGTATCTGCCTGGAGTTGATTTTTATTGATACTGGAAGGTAGGGAGTCATGATTCACACTTTATTCCATTTGGAGATTATTATGCCAAATATAATAATAAATGCGGAGGTACATTGGGCATAAATCAAGTGTCCATATTTGTATGGGTTTATTTCTGGTCCCTCTGTTCTATTATCGGTTCACCCTTGCACAATACCATACAGTCTGTAGCGTTATAACAAGGTTTGATATTATAGGGCAAGTCCTCACACTTTATTCTTTTTCACGAGTGTCTTTGATATTGTTTGATAATTAGACAAACACGTTAGGAACCGTTTGTACAAAATTTTTACGTATTAAAAACAGAAAAGCCATATTGTCATCATCCTTTTCTGAGTAATTGTCCCAGTGACTCCCCAGTTTAGTAGCTGGCCTTGTTGTCACCAGTCGCATGTGACATGTGGCTGTTCTGAATCGCAGTGTGCTTTACGTGTAAAAAAAATAACAGATTTTGAAAACTTTAGCATGGAAAAAAAGCAAGCGACATCATTAATAATTTTGTGTTGGTTATATGTCGATGTCATATTTTGGGTATATTGGGTTAAATGTAATGTATTATTAAAATTAATTTTGTCATATTTTACTGTTTTAAAAGTGTAGCTACTAAAAAAAGTTTTAAATTACACACGTGGCTTGTATTTGTGGCTCACATCATATTACATTTATATAGGACAGTGTGGTGGCCTGAACAAAACCTCCACAGACACATGGGTCCTAATATCTGGAACCTATGAATGTTACCTTTCATGGCAAAAGGGGTTTTGCAGGTGTGACTAAGGTTATGGCCCGTGAGGTGAGGCAGTTATCCTGGATGACCTGGGCAGATCCTAAATGCAATCACAGACATCTGATTAGAAGAAGGCAGTGAGCCCTGGCCGGTTTGGCTCAGTGGTTACAGCATCGGCCCGCGGACCAAAGGGTCCCAGGGTTTGATCCCAGTCAAGGGCATGTGCCTTGATTTCAGGCTCCTCCCCACCCGGGCCCTGGTCGGGGCTCATGCAAGAGGCAACCAGTCGATATGTTTCTCTCACATCGAAGTTTCTCTCTGTCTTTCCCTCCCCTTTCTACAAAAATCAATGGGAAAATATCCTCTGGTGAGGATTAACAAAATAAATAAAAAGTCAGTGAGATATGACAACAAAAGAGGAGAAAGAATGTGACTATGGCGTGGGTAACTACCAGGAGCTGGAAAAAACAAGCAGGATTTTCTCCTAGAGCCACCCCTGCTGACAGGAACCAGCCCTGCTGACATCTTGATTTTAGTCCTGTAAGACTCTGGACTCAGATTTCTGGAATTCTGAGCATCAACCTATGAACCAGGAAGTCACGGTTCAATTCCCAGTCAGGGCACATTTGGGGATTGTGGGCTTGATCTTCAGTTGGGGGGTATGCAGGAGGCAGCCAATCAATAATTCTCTCTCATGAGTGATGTTTCTATTTCCCTTTCTCTCTGAAATCAATAAAAATATATTTAACTATATATATTTAATAAAAACATGGGTATAGGAAGTAAACCATTTAAAATGTGTAAGACATTTTAATGCATGATTATGGTTCTAAATTGCCTTTGGTTTATGCTTTGTATTTCTCCAAGATTTGTTTATCTGTTATAAAAACTACCCCCAGCCCAGCTGGTATAGTGGTTGAGCATCAACTTATGAACCTGGACGTCACGGTTCAATTCCCTGTCAGGGCACATGCCCGAGTTGCAGGCCTAATCCTCAGTGTAGGGTGTGCAGGAGGCAATCAATGATCCTCTCTCATCCTTGATCTATCTCTCTCTTCCGCTCTGAAATCAATAAAAAATGTATTTCTTAAAAATATATTTTATTGATTTTTTACAGAGAGGAATAGAGAATTAAAAACATCGATGAGAGAGAAACATCGATCAGCTGCTTCTTGCACACCCCCTATTGGGGATGTGCCTGCAACCAAGGTACATGCCCTTGACCGGAATCAAACCTGGGACCCTTGAGTCCGCTATCCACTGACTCAAACCAGTTAGGGCTAAAAAATGTATTTAAAAAAACACACACAAAAACTACCCCTTCCCTGCTGTGGAATGTTAAGTTTACACTCTAGACAATAAAATCTTCCTTAATTCAACATGCCACTAATTTGTGGTTGTTCAGAAATATCAGCAACCTCATAAAATTTACATTTATCTAAAGTTGTAAAAAATAATGAGGTGAGGTGGAATTTCCTCCTCCTTGAAAATTTGTTTTTAGGTTTTTAGCTACTAAAAAACCGAAAATTTGTTTCTAGGGCTACTAAAAACACACATTTACAAAATAGTTTACAGACTATTTTGCAGGGAGGTACAAGGAGCATTGATAACCCTGGTGTAAAACAGGCTCCCCTAGCTCCTGTGCACCCAAGGCTGGCCCCTCGCAGTTGCCAATATCTTTCTGCAGTAGTCATTCTTCATCTCCCCCCCTCCTTTCTTTTCTTCAAGATAATTCTTCACATACTAGTCTCTGTTCTTTAACTTAATCCTCTCTTTCGTTTTTGCTTCCTTTTTACACTGTTTAGACTGATTTTGTAATCTGGAGATTTATCCTTTCCTGTCTTTTTTTTACTCTGCTTCAACTTTTGTATTTTCTTTTCATTAATCCTCACCCAAGGATATTTTTCCATTGGTTTTAAAAGAGAGTGGAAGGGAGAAGACAGAGAAAAAGAAACATCAATGCGAGAGAGAGACACATTGATTGGTTGCCTCCTGCATGCTCCCAGACCAGGGCCTGGGCTCGAACCTGCAACCCAGGTACTGCCCTTGACCTGGATGGAACCCGGGACTCGTCAGTCTGCAAGCTGACGCTCTATCTACTGAGCCAAACTGGCTAGAGCTGGTCTCAACTTTTTCAGGACAACCCTGCCCATCGCCTAGAACCTTTCACTGTCTGTCAGTGGGATGGATTTTTGAAAAACTGCAGTGTGAGGGATTAGGCTCAGGCATCCTGGTGGTGGCTTCCCCAGGGAAAGAGGCCTCTCAGCTGTGGAATGGGATGTTATATGCACACAATCACATCCACGGTGAATATCAATAAGTTTGTTTCTTCATTCTAATCCTTTTGCCTTTTCTTTCTTTCTCTTTCTTACTACCCTGGGTAACCTCCAAGTCATGTTGATGAGTAGAGACAGAGGGCATCCTGACCTTGCCTTGTTCCTGGTTGTGATAATCAGCCTCCAGGTTGGCACCCCCTGATTCTTGCCTCCTGGCGTTCACAGCCTTGTACAGCCCACCCCCACCCCCACCCCGTATTGTTGATGTGACCAGTTGAGCAGGGCAGGAAGTGATGGTATGTCACTTCTGAGGCTAACACGGAACAGACATAGCATCTGCCTCTCTCACTTGGAAACGCCATCTCGTGAGCAAAGGTCCACATGGTTAGGAGCGGAGGACTCCAGCCAACAACAAGTAAGAACGGGGCCTCCTGCTAAGCCTGGAGTGACTTGGAAGGATCCTCTAGCCCCAGTCAAGGGGCTCTAGCCTTCAGAGGACAGCAACTTCATGAGACCCTGAGCCGGAGCCATTCGGTGAAGCCACTTCCAAATTCCTAATGCACAGAATTTGTGAGACGCTTATCAATTGTTTTAATCCACTACAGCAGTGGTGGATTATGGGTAACAAAGAAACAGAATTTCCAGAGGATGAGGCCCAGAAATCAGGATTTTAAAAAGATTCCCAAATGAGTCTAATGTGCAGCCAAGGTTGAGAACCACTGCACACAGTGTTGTGGTAATTGGCTACACAGCGGGAAGTCACTAATCTCAAAGGAAAAGCTTTCAACATGTCACCACTAACACGGTGTTTGGTGGTGGTGCTCCCTAGGTGTCCTCCATCAGATTAAGAAAGGGTTCTTTCACTCCTCCTTTGCTGAGACTTGAGACCATAAATGTATGTTGAATTCTATTAAATCTTTTTTTCCTGCAGCTATTGAGATGATTTATGATTTTTTTTTTTCTTATTTGGTTTGTTAAAGTAGTAAATTCATTCGTTGATTTTTTTTTGGAAAGTTAAACTTTGCTTGCATTACTGAAATAATAACAAACGCAAATTGGACACGATGTATCATTCTGTTTTTATATATTGCTGGATTCAACTTCCTAATATTTATTCAGGATTTTTTGTGTCACTGGTTGTGAATGAGACCTACCTGTAATTTTCTTCCTCATGCTTGGTTTTGTGGTTTTGATGAGATGCTCGGTTAGATGAGGTCACAAGAGGAAAGGCTCAGGGGAAACAGTTTATTACACTCACAGGTCTTCAGAGGCAGGAGGCATGACAAGTCGACACAGGGCCAAATCCGAAAGACTCCAGGGTAGTCAAGAGGCAGAAAACAATGGGGTGGGGTGAGGGGAGGCCACTGCCTTATTGAGGTTTCTGTGAGAAAGGCTAGGCAGCGGGCAGGGCGAATGGTTTAGGGCTGGATAGTTTGAAGAATCTGGGCTAACTTCGGGCCATGGGAGTGGTCCCTAGTTGCCTGACCCCTGGCCCTGGGATACTTAAGGTAGAGGAGTATTTCCTTTTGGGATGCGAAGACCAGATAGAGGAGTAAGGCTCTGGATCATGCTCTAGGCCGGACGCTTTGCCGTCTCTAAGGATGACTCTCCGCAAGCAGAAAGGTATTATGTCAAAAGAGCGTAATATGGAGAAAAAATGTTTAACATTTACAATACATTACACTCGCCTCAAAATGATTTAGAAAACTATTTCTACTCCCTAAAAGTTTGTATAAAATTGACCTAATTCCTTCTGTTTAATAGAAGTTGCTGATGGTCCTGACTGGCTTGGCTCAGGGGATGGAGCGTTGGCCTGCGGACTGAAGGGTCCCTGGTTAGGTCCAGGGCACATGCCTGGGTTGCGGGCTTGACCCCCCAGTATGATTCTCTCTTATATTATTGATGTTTCTATCTCTCTCTCCCTCTCCCTTCCTCTCTGAAATCAATAAAAATACTATATATATATATTTATTTATTTATTTATTTTTAAGTTGATGATGAAGCTTTGTGGGCCTGGAACATGCGCTGTGGGGAAATGTTTAATTATTATTTCAATCCTATTAAGTTATTGGCATATTCAGCATTTCTATTTCCTTCTTGGGTAAAATTTCATAAACTGTCTTTTTTCCCCTTGGGACCTTAACTATTTCATAAAACCTTTTAAACGCTTTAGCATAAAGTTCCTAACACCCTCCTCGTTTCTTTGTAAGTTCTCCGGAGACTATGGCCATGCCCTGGTTTTCATTCCTGATCACGTTTATTTGTGTCCTTCTCTTTTTATCATCTCATCAAAGATTTATTAGGTTTCATTAGTCTTTTTAAAATATCAACTTCTGTTTTTTTTATTCTATGGAATGTGTGTTTTCAATTAGGTTTATTTCCTCTTTTTAATTTGCTCTTCTTTTTCTACTTTTTGGTGCATATTTAGTTTATTAATTTTCAGCTCTCCTTTCCTAATGTAGCTATGCAAGGCCATAAATTTTCCTCAAAAGAACAGCCTGTATCCCCTAACTTTTAATATGTAGTATTTTTAAATTTTATTAGAATTTCTTCTTTGTAGTATTTTAAAATTTTATTAGAATTTCTACATATGAGGTTTTCTGACTATACTTTTGGGTGTTTTACTTATTTATTTTTTAAAAGTTTAATTACAACTTACATTCAATATTATTTTATATTAGTTTCAGGTGTACAGCATAGTGGTTAGACAATCATATACTTTACAAACTGTTCCCTCTAATATATCCCAGTGTCCAATGGGCATAATACATAGTTATTATAATATTAATGCCTATATTTCCTATGGTGTACTCCTTTTGTTTTTATTTCTAGCATAATTGTATTGTGGCTAAGGAATGAACTCTGAATGATTTCCATCCTTTGGACTTGTTAAAACTAGTTTTATGGTTTAGAATATGGTCAATTTTGGTAAATACTGTATGTGTGTTTGAGACGAATATGTATTTTGCAGCCTTTCAGGTATAATGCTCTATATATTTATTTAGTAAAGTTAGTTAATAGTATTATGCAAATCTATATCTTTACTGATTTTCTTTTTTGTCTACGGAGGGAGTATATGAAAATCGCTACTATGATCAGATATTTGTTTATTTTAATTTTTTATTTAAATGCATTGAGATCCCCTTACTAGGCACAACATATTTAGAATTGTTGTATCTTCCTAGTGACTCAAACCTTTTATAATTATGAAGTATCTCTCTTCATTTCTAGTAAAGAGAAGATAGTAGGATTTAAAATAGTTGGATTTTAAATTGGGTGGTGAGCCCAGCCAGCGTGGCTCAGGGGTTGAGTGTTGACCTATGAACCAGGACTTCATGGTTTGATGCCCAGTCAGGTCTCATGCCTGGGTTGCAGGATTGATCCCTAGTGTGTGGTGTGTGCAGGAGGCAGCCCATCAATGATTCTCTCTCATTACTGATGTTTCTCTCTCTCTCTCCCTCTCCTTTCCTCTCTCTGAAATCAATAAAAATATATTTCAATTGGGTGGTGAGTACAGATGTTGTATTATAGAACCTGAATTCTACTCCAATAACCTATATGGCTACACATATGCTAATGCCACACTGTCTTGGTTACTGTAGCTCTGTAGTAACCTTTGAAACCAGGAAGTGAGACCTCTTAATAGTGTGGCCTTTGAAGGTAATTTGTCAGTTTTATTCTGACTGCTTTTACTAAGTTTTCTTTGTATTAGGTTTTCTGCAGTTTCAGTATAATATATAAACCATGGTGTTTGTTGTTGTTTCAATCCTGCTTAGGATTTGTCGGATTCTTAAATGTATGATTTAGTGTGTTTCATCAATTCTGGGAAAATTTGGGCCATTTTTTCTTCAACTATTGCCTATGCTCATTCTTTCCTCTCCTTATAGGACTCTATTTAGCCCTTTTCATTGTGACACCCATGTCTCTTACCCATTCCTCAACATTTTCTATCTTTTTACTCCATTATGCATCATGCTGGATATTTCCTTCTGACCTATATTCCAGTCCTTTAATTTTCCCTTCTGCTGTTTCTAATCTGCTGCTAAAACTGTTTCTTAATTTTGATGATTTTATTTTAAATTCCAGAATTTACATTTTGAACCTGTTAAATTTGTTGTATCTTTTTTTTTTTAAATTTCCAGTTCCCAGCCTAATTTTCCACTCTTGGCTTTTATTTCTTGAACATAACAAGCATAATTGCTTTCTAATCTATGCTGATAATTTCATATCTGGAAACCCTATGAGTCTATGTCTACTATCTATTGTACCAACTGTTCTTATTCATGCTGTTTTATATCCGTGGGTTATCTCTGTGTGCTAGACATTTTTTAAAAATTATTTATAGAAGTTCCTTAAAGCTGACGATACTAAATCTAAAGAGAACTTTTTTTTTTGCTGACTCTTGAGGGCACCAGCAATTGGGAACCACCTTAAAGCAAATTCAGGTCTTGAGATTTCCTGGGTCACTCTTTAAAAAAAAAAATTTTTTTATTGATTCTTTACAGCGAGGAAGGGAAAGAAATAGAAACATCAATGAGAGAGAAACATTGATCAGCTGCCTCCTGCACACCCCCTGCTGGGGATGTGCCCTCAACCAAGGTACATGCCCTTTGACTGGAATCGAACCTGGGACCTTTCAGTCTGCAGGTCGACGCTCTATCCACTGAGCCAAACCAGCCGGGGCCTGGGTCACTCTTGCACCTAGCATGCATCCCTTTAGCATCACACCCAAAAGTGAGAAATGTTCACGGTGGTCCTCATTCTTGGCAGGACTCTAACTCGGACAGTTTCACCCCAGCCCCCTGGGACTGCCAGAATCGCAGCCCATACTTTTCCAGAACAAAATTCCCAGGATATAAGCAGCCTTCAGGAAAAGCTTCACATCTCCACTTTCCCATCCTCTGCAATATCTCAGCATCTCAATTCAGTGATTCCTCAAATCTTGTTACTTCTCTGATGTCTTAAAGATGATTTTTTTTTTTTTTTAGTTTTTCAACAAGTTTTTATTGGTATGAATATTTGTTTGAATTATGTAGGCTTCCATATCCAGAATCCATGGGCCCTCATACCCTCAATTGAGGGGTCTAATAGGTGGCCTTATCTTCAGAGATAGTAGGGTCCTCACTGTGCCATGGAATAAATCATGGCTGGTTTATGTCAATCATGGCGAAGCCTTCCTCTTTGCTCATCTGAGGTGGACACATGACTTACTTTTGAGCAAAAGGCACAAGAAGAACACTCCTGGGAACTTGCCGATGGATGTTGGTGTCCCTTTGGACAGAGCGGTTTGGGAACCCGAGCCCCTTCTTGTCTGTTTTGGGATGATGTTATGCGAGGAGGTCACGCTCGAATCTGTGGCAACCCTGCCTGAGGTTGAAAAACGACTGAGGGAAAGGAAAATTGCAGAGATGTCAACTCATGGCTCTTGATATTGTTGAGCTGCTTAAAAAACTCGCTTTGCTTTCAGGCTTTTTTTAAATTTATTTTTTATTTTTTTTATTTTTTATTTTTAAATATATTTTATTGATTTTTTTACAGAGAGGAAGGGAGAGGGATAGAGAGCTAGAAACATTGATGAGAGAGAAACATGGATCAGCTGCCTCCTGCACACCTCCCACTGGGGATGTGCCCGCAACCAAGGTACATGCCCCCGACCGGAATCGAACCTGGGACCTTTCAGTCTGCAGGCCGACGCTCTATCCACTGAGCCAAACTGGCTAGGACGTTTTCAGGCTTTTTAAGGAAACAATCAACATCCTCGTGGTTTCACTGTTTGATTTTCCGTCATGTGCAGCCCAAAGCGTTCCTGACGGACACATCATCCTTCAAGACTCGACTCTAAACGGTACTTCCTCAGGGAGATCTTCCTGAAACCCCAGGTCAACACAGCTGACAACACTCTGCTGTCCCTTTAGCAGCCCTCTTCACATTGGTCATTATTTGTGGAGTGATAGTCCTTCTCCCTGGGCGGTAAGCCAGAGCTGGGTACCCCAGAGCCCAGCCCAATGCCACGCATGGTGGCCTCTAAGTAAATGCCCAAATAAACAAACACAGAAAAGAGTTGAGAGCACACAAGTGGAAGGAGAGACTGGATTAAAAAATGAGAAGATGTGAGTTAAAATGTGTGCAGTTGTGCTTCTTCTAACACATGAAAACCTTCAAGGCTCAGATAATCATCAACGGAGGGCTGGACGGCTGCTGAGAGAATGGGTGTGCATTTACGTAACCTCGCGGAAATGTCGTTTCTCTCATGTGACCTTTTCTCCTCTCTGTCCTTGTGATTCAAATTGGCCTCCGCAGCACCCTGACTCATTCGCCTGCCTCCTTGTCCCTTGCACCTGCGCTCCCTCAAGCATTAAGCCCTCAGGACGAGGTTCTGATCAGCATCAAATAACCTTAGGAACAAAGCTTTCAGCCTATGGACCCAGAGACAGAGTTTCAATCAAACCAGAGATAACATCGAGGCCTCAGTTGTGTTTCTGCCCCAGGCCCAGAGAAGTGGCCCGGAAACATCACCACGGCTGCCATCAGGACCAGGTGCGCTGACCAGCGACCCCCTCTCCCACCGGCCGAGGAGCGGGAAGACATTGGGGGGCCAGGGCTTTGAGCATTAACTCACCTGTGTCTTCAGTATGGACTACTTCCTGAAAATAAACCCTTCCTTTATTTCTTTAAAAAGTTCCATTTCTTTTTTTAAAATACATATTTTCATTTTATTGGTTGAACCCCACCGGTCAGACAACGGGTGCCAGTCCCGCTGTCTACAACATGTTTGGTACTGTGTGACTCAGACTGTTTCATCACTGTTGTGTTTCAGCTCCAGGCCCAGACAAGCAACAAAACCAGCCACCGCTGACATCAGGACCAGCTGCATGGAATAATGAGTCCCCCCTGGTGCCAGCCCATCAATCCGTGGAGACCACAACCCTGAATGGACACACCTGGAAAACTGCTAATGCCTGTATTCTATTGAGATCTTCCCCTAGGACCTCCCCTAAAATCCCCACCCTTAAAAACCTTAGGACTGCCTGGCCGGTGTGGCTCCCATGAACCAAGAGGGCCCCGGTTTGGTTCCAGGTCAGGGCACTTGCCCAGGTTGCAGGCTTGATGCCCACTAAGGAGCATGCAAAAGGCAGCCCATTGGTATTTCTCTCCTCCCTTCCTCTCTATCTAAAAATCAATCAAAAACATATTTTAAAAACTGCCTTAACCGATTTGGCTCAGTGGATAGAGCCTGCGGACTGAAGGGTTGGAGTCCAGTCAAGGCCACATGCCTGCGTTTCGGGTTCAATCCCCAGTAGGGGGCATTCGGAAGGCAACTGATCAGTGATTCTCTGTCATTATTGATGTTTCCATCTCTCTCTCCCCCTTCCTCTCTGAAATCATAAAAAAAAAAACAAAAACGTAGGGTGAGGACCCAGCACTCCCTCCTGGGAGCACTACCGGTGCATTTCTCTCCGGCCCCCACCCCCAGGCTCATTATCATTAGCTTCCTCACTCCCAAGCTCCAAGGGCCCTTCCTTTACCTCCATAACTTGTTTCCTAAGCCCATTTCCTCCAGGAGTTACTTCTATCTCTGTAATTTACTAAATAAATGTTCTCTTAAAAAAAAAAAACATAAAAAAAAAAGAACCAGCCCCTAGTTTGCTTGGCTCAGTAGACAGAGCAATCCACAGAGCCTGTGGATTGAAAGGTCCCGGATTTTATTCCAATCAAGGGCACATGCCCAGATTGCAGCCTCTATCCCCAGTAGGGAGTGTGCAAGAGGCAACCAATCAATGAATCTCATCATTGATGTTTCTCTCTCTCTCTTCCTCTCCTTCCTCTCTGAAATCAATAAAAATATAAAAATGAATTAATTTTAAAAAAGAACCAATGGATGTGTGTGTGTATATATATATATATATATATATATATACACATACATACAAGTGGTGTGTATAAATATCCTATATAATAAAAGCCTAATATGCAAATCAACTAAAAGGCAGAACTACTAAATAACTGGTCAACCAGTTGCTATGATGCACTGACCATCAGGGGGTAGAAGACGCTCAACGAGGGAGCTGCCTCCTGGTGGTCAGTGCGCTCCCACAGTGGGAGCACCACTGAGCCAGAAGCCAGGCTCATGGCTGGTGAGTGCAGTGGTGATGGGAGTGCAGCGGTGAAGGTGGGAACCTCTCCTGCGTCTGCTGCGGAACGCTAAGGAGCAGTGAGCAGGCAGTAAGGAGCAGGCAGTAAGGAGTGAGGAGTCCCAGACTGTGAGAAGGTGCAGGCTGGGCTGAGGGACTCTTTCCCCACTTCCCCAGTGCAAGAATTTTGTGCACTGGGCCTCTAGAGTGTGTGTGTGTGTGTGTGTGTGTGTGTGTGTATACATATATGTGTAAATAAATGGTGTCCCCCCAAAAATAACATATATACACATACTTTGAATAATTATAAAGGCAGTATATATTAAAATACATTTCATTTTCAAAATTGAGCTATCAGCTGTTAAAGTGTGTATACATTTTTTGGGAGGGACATCCAGTATGTAGAATAACAAATTGATGTCTCTCTCTCAAATCAATAAAAATTTTAAGAAATAGTAACTATCACATAGGATTGTTGTAGTGGTCCTATGCAGACTCAGAGCAGTGAGTGCCTAGGGAATAATAATTACCTGGGGCCCCTCATTTTGATGACGGAGGCCCTTTCCAGCTGGTTCCCACAGCCTTCCCTCGCAATGAAACCTTCACAACCCACAATCACCTTCACACACAGGGTCTGCCTCACAGCGGCTCTTAGGCCCCTCCACCCGTACCCTTCCTCACAGTATCCCCTCCCAAGAGTCCCCCTTTCCTCTCCTTTTCCCAATCATGAAACTCCGCACTGACCATAAAGCCTTCCTACTTGCCATTCCCTCTTCTGGCCCAATCGTAGGACACGGCGCATGCACAGCCCTGCAGTCACGGCAGTCTCACCCTCTCACCAGACCTCCGGGCACAGGGCCTGCCCAGTCCTAGTCCTTGACTGTACTTCTCACCGTTCTCTGCACAGAGGATGCCTTCTCGAGAGAATGGCCGAATGAGGAAATTAAACACTGGATGACCCCACTGTTCTAGGCATGCACATGACTAAGGGGAGGAAGGAAGGGTCACCCGAAAGGCTGATCTGCACTGCAGACTAAGAGACTGAACACACGGTCTGAACACACAAGGCCGCACAGAAAACTAGAACTCTGATCCGCAACCTGCAGAACCCTGCCCAGGAAATCACCTCGGGAAGTCAGACTATCTCTAATAACAATCCAGGAAGCTACACAATAACTCCTGGAACAATTGGCTCAACGCGGCCAGAACTTGATTAATAGCTGAAAGTTTCCCTAATTTTTGTCCCCATTTCAACTTAGGACCAACCAGGGAAGGCCAAATATGCATCCCAACCAGCCCGACAGGATGCCAGGCTGCTAGTCAGCCTGCCCACAGCCTCCCTATGCCAACAGCCTCCACCGAGGGCACCCCTGGGGCCTCCCTTTCCCACTGTCGTTTCCCACTCCGACTGCCTTTCAGCCTCCGATGTCAAAACGCGAGTGACCATGGTGATTCCCGCACAGAGCAGGTTCTGAATAAATAGCCTTTGCTTTTTCCTCTGGTTGATCTTTATTTCCCAAGATTCAGGAACGAAAGGGCAGGGAGAGAAGGCCCAGACAGCCCTCCACCAGTTCCCTGGTTCCCCCTGGGGTGGAGCTCTGAGCCCTCAGACAACATGGTTGCTGGCCGCTCCACTGGAAACGCTGATCAGACCTTTGGACTCAGCTGAGCGTGTGTGGGAGAAGCCAACTTGACTCAGACGAAATCCCCCAGGCACACTAGCATAGAAACGTTTTTGTTAAATGCTGATTGGGAGGGAGGGGCTCCTGAGATCTGGAGAAAGGATACTGACAGCTGGGCCTAGAGGAAAGAGGGGAAGGCAGGAACTTTGCCCAGAGCAAGAGCCAGAGGTTGCTTGGAGCTGCCTTGGTGGGATGGGGAATGAGTCAAGATTCTTGTCTCAACTCCACCAAGACTCTTCACTCACTCCAAGGATATTTGTTGAGTGCATTGATTCAATCCACAGATACTTACTGAATGCATTGACTCAGCCCACAGATATCTGCTGATGCATTTGCTTAATCCAAACACTTGCAAACGTGTAGTGTGTGGCAGGCACTGTGCTAGGTGCTGGAGATGTGAAGGGCAAGGCCATGACTTTGTGGAACTCACATTCTAGTGGGGGAAGGCAGACAGTACATGACTAAACCCATAAAATAATTTCAGGAGAGGTAAGTACCCCGAGGAAAATAAAATAAATGAAGAGACAGAAAGAAGGGTGCTGGGGTGGGGGAGCAGGGGAGAAGGGGGGAAGCATGAGGACATTGGAGCTGACACCTGAAGGAAACAGCAATGCAACTATCAGGGGGCCCAGTGTCCCAGGCAGAGGGAACTGCTTATGCAAACAAAGGCTCTGAGGTGGGACCGGATCTCACATGTTGAAGAAGGATCAGAAAGGCCAGTGTGGAGACAGCAGTGTGCTCAGAGGGCAACGGCGGTGGCATGGGGTCAGGAGGGAAGCTCAGGCCAGACCCCTCTCGAGGGGCCGTCCGGGCCATAGGTAGAGGTTAGGTTTTATTTTACACTAAATATAACAGGAAGTTATGGAAAGAAGGCCCTGAAGGACCGGCTGCCTCTGCACTTTTGTCAAGGCCTTAGGAGATCTTGGGAAGACCCCAGAAGCTGGTGATGTGTGTACAGGGGACAGTGTTAAGGAGACAGAATGTGGTCAGACCCAGTTGCCATAAGCCACCCCGGGATCCCTTGTTGAATAGGACAAAACAGGTCCCTGGTGTCTGAAACCCCTTGAAATTGTAGACTATTTGTTTGTGTGTGTGCACATGTGTGTGTGTGTGTGTATCATATTTTAGGGAAGAACTCAGAGCTGTTTTAGACTCTCAGAGGAGTTTCTGTGACCAAAAGAAGATAGGGAGGGGAATATTAACCGTCTGCTTGCATGTGTGGGTGCCAAGTAAGGACACACAGATGTTGTCTGGGAGGAGGGGGAGCGGGCAGGAGAGGGAGACTTCTCCCTGCTTGCCACATGCTTCACCTATTTTTAAAAACCCGCTTCAGTGTAAAGGACTGAAGCTGGTGAAGAACGATGGGTGAGGAGGAAGGTGCCAAAGTCTTGGTGTGGCCGGGGCAGAGCAGTGATGAACCCACTGGTCCTAACCTGACCCACCCCACCCCTGACCTGTGCTCACAAGCCTCTCTCCAGGGCTTGTCCCAGAGGGGAGGAGGTAGGCAGGGGGGCCACACCTTTCGGAGTCCACAGATGGCTGCCCAGCCAGTGCCAGGCGCTCTGCTCTGGGACAGTGGCTGGAACAGAGCCCTTCGCTCAGGTCACCGATGCCGCTGTCCTCTGCCCACGCCCCAGTCTCCTCCGAGCCCTCACATTCCTGGAGAGAAGCCCAGGCCTCCTCAGCACAGCATCCTGCCAACCCCACCAGCAGCTCTGGGCTCAGATGGGAACGCATCTCTCGGCTGCTTTCATAGGATCCACCCCAACGTCTTGGTTGGTCATTTGCTTTGAGTGTAAGTCCCCCCTCGCTCTGCCCAGTATCTGTGCCCAGCGCTAGCCGGGCAGATGGAGGCTGAGATGGGCATGTTTGCTCTAATCCTCTCCAGAATCTTGGCTTGGGTTTGCTTTGTTTTCCCACAAATAGGTCTGGACCGGCTTTCAGCACCCACCTGTCCTCAGCAATCAGCCAGCGGCTGGGACCCACCTCCCTGGGGTGTTCAGAGCCCCACTAATCCAGGGCCACGTGTCAGGGAGTGGAGTCAGCTGCTGATGACAGGTCCCTGGCAGGGCGCAGGGCAGGCCAGGCCTCACATGGGGAGGGTACCAGGGTGGCTGCTCTCCTGCCGTGAAGCCATTGGAACCTTTCAAAGTTTCCTCCTGGGGCCCCTTGGGGGGTGTCAGCTTTTACTGCCAGTCTTCAAACTGTGGACAAAAGGAGCCACATGCTAGCCTGAAAAGGCTCAGCGGAGGCCTGCATGGCATTCCCACAGGCTCAGAGACCTAGAGTGATCACAAAGATGGTCTGAAAATTAGATATTTATCTACAAACAGGTTATGGTGGGTGGCCACATCCTGGGCCAGTGTTTTCCCTAACGGGAATCACCTTTGATCTTTACTGAGCCAAATGTGCTGGGCGCCAGGGCAGATACCACAGGTTCCTTCATTATCATGTTAATTGACACCCCCCCCCCCCCCCGCACCCACCTGGGTATCTGTACGTCATTTTGCTTTTTATCCAATCCCAGGGATTTCCCCGCTTTGCTTTATCCCACCTCCTTAATCTATCACCAATGAATTTCATGTAACCCACTTACGTGTTTTCCTTTTGATGGCAAATTTATAAAAGCACCGTGTAAATTCCCATTCTCCGAAGCATTATCTCAATTCATTGAGGTTCTGCTTCCCGGCATATGTCGACAGTTTGGCTCAAATAAACTCACAAAATTCTCTACAGGTTTCATTGAGTTTTTTCGTTAACAAAACTATCAATTAAGTAAATTAAGTAACAATACTCGCCAGTATCGGTGGAGACTGTTCCATTAAAACTGTCTCCATCTCATTTAACACCCACAGAACCCCGAGGTGGTGGCCTGGTGACATGCCCCCTACACAGAGCCAGTCGGCTAGGGAACTGCAATGGGACCCCAGGCATTCTGGGAACACTGTGCTTATCGATAAACACAAAGTGATTAGCAGGAAGGCCCTGCAGCCTTGCCACGCGGATCCCACCTGGGCCAGCAACAGAGAACAAAAGCACAGGTCCTGCCTGGCGCTCACGCGACAGGAAACCAGCACAGTGTGGGGCACCTGTGGCCCGGAGCTGGGGCATGGGCTCCCAGCTCTGCACCCCCCACCATGTGGCTCCAGCAGTTCACAGCCTCCTGGGATGGGGGTGGGGTGGGGGAGCTGTTCCTTTGCAAAATGAGGGGATGGCCTGCACCTCTCCCGCCCTCTCAGCTCCAAAAGGTGTGAGCTCCTCCTGCTGGGACTCGGGCACCGGAAAAAGGAAAACCTTGCTGAGCCCCAGCCCTTCTCCTTACCCCAGCGCCCAGGAAGGCGCCGGAAAGGGGCCGGGGGACCTGAGTTCTGGCTCCAGGGCCGCTTCCAAAGTCACACCCTTGGCCTCTCCTGCCTCGTGGCTCTCATCTGATCAATGAAAGCAGCGCCCGCCAGCCCACCCCCACTTTATAGGGCTGACACGGCGAGGGCGAAGCGCCGTGGGAGGCTGTGGGGCTCTCTGCACACTGAGGAGTTTAGGCTGTGATGTCCTCTTACCCTCTCTACCTGCTGCTGTTTCCCAGTCGCTGAGATGCGGACAGGACCCATGTGAGAGAACAACAGGCGGGACTGGGCATAAGTGCCCGGCCTCAGGCTCACAAAACCACCACCGCGGGGTCCAGGCCACACGACCCGCACCCACGGCGGCATCGGCAGGCCCTGCCGGGTGGAGGAGGAAGGCCGGTGAGCAGCCTGGGAGTGAATTGCCTTCAGGTGGCCAGGTGAGGCCAGGTGAAACGGGAGGAGGGGTACGGGGGAGGGGAATGCAGGGGAGGGGGGGGCCAGCGAGAGGGGTTTTCCTTCTGACTCTGGCCCTGCGTGGACTCAGGGGGGCTCAAAGGTGAAGCCTCAGGGAGCTGACCCCAAAATGACAATCAATCAGACATTGTAACTGAGCACCCACCATGTACCAGACACTGGTAAACAGCTGCAAAATGCCCGAGGTGGGGGCCCCCGCTGTTGAGTTTCCGCACACCCCCTGCCCTTCCAGAGCCCGAAGCCTCAAGGACTGTCTGGGCCTCTCTGGGGAGAGCACAGGAAGAGAGGCAGCCAGAGCCAGACTAAGGAAGCTGGGGGCCAAAGCCCAGCTTGCACAGGAGGCTCTGAGCAGGGACCGGCACGCTTCTCAGCCCCAGGAGAGCAGTGGTCACATTAGTGACAGCAGAGTCAGGCGCGTTTTGCATGTGTGGGCCATGACCCTGGGCCATGATTACCTCCTGCCCCGGCCTGCGCCTCCTCCACATGCCTCGCCCTCCTCAGCCTGACTTCAGTCCTCGGTATGCACAGTCTCGCCCCTGGTCCTGAACAAGGTGCCTGCTGGGCTGGTGCAGGTTGTTCCCACTCCGCGACCTTGCTCACCCTACACATCTAACATTTCCTCTCAGTCTGTGTCCCCAGTTCACTAGGGCCAATGGCTCAGTGACCATGTGTTTCTAAGCATGTTGCTCGTTTCCCCTCAGGGTACACGTACACAGAGACAGACTGAAACGTTACCAGGGAGTCAGTCCTCAATGCAGGTCCTGCGGGGAAACCCAGAAGTGCAAGGCGAGGCCCTGTTCTTAAGACTGTATAATCTAGTTATTGAAACTTAATAATGGCCTGAGGATGCAGCCTGCCTACAATCCTACCATGCCACCGGATGGTGGATTGCTAGTATGTGCTGAATGCCGCTGCAGGGGGGAGAGGTCATGCCCAGTCAGCTTAGGTTCTCGCAAGAGGTGGCACTGAGCTGACCTGGAAGGACGAGTAGGATGTGAGGGAGAGGGCAGAAGCATTTTATGGAGGGCAGCCCTAGCTGCCAGGGCACAGTGGATAGAGCGTCGGCCTGCACGTGCCTGGGTGTGGGCTCAATCCCCATTAGGGGGCGTGCAGGAGGCAGTCGATTAATGATTCTCTCTCATTGCTCTCTGAAATCAATTGAGAGAGAGAGAGCGCGCGCGAGCAGAAGGCATTCCATGGATGCCATGGCCGAAGTGTCATGCATTTTGTATTGATCATTGTCACTGTGATCTAAGTAGGAGGTGATAGCCTAGTCAGGTGGTGGCCACAGAATGGGGGAGGACACATTACTTTGTCTGCTCCGCCCTCAGGGAATAAATGCCTTCAGCATCACCTACACAATCTAAGTGTGAGTGCCATCAGCTCCCACAGGTGAGGTAGGAATCCCCTAAACTGATAAATGTCCATTGCCCCTGGGGAAGGGACTCTCGAAACATAAGTGAGGCTTTTATTGGGAAATAATCTAAAGTGTGCTTCCTGCATATTTGTGATCACTCAGACTGATGACCAGGCACCTATATTTTTATGATCCCCGCAGGCAGCTGTCAGACACACCTAAGTGAGAGACTCCTGGGCCAGAGAGAGAGCTGGGGGGGCGGGATTTAGGGGAGTAGGGGGGTCAGGGCGACCCAGGGAGAGAGATGGAGGTGGCCCTGGCAGGTGAGGGGCTCACCCAGAGAGAAACAGAGTTGGGGCTGGGAGGCTGGATGTTCCAAGTTCAGAAGACAGAGAGGGAGGTGTTGCAGGAAAGAAGGCCCTGGCTGGGGGTTCAGCCTATTTTGGGTGAGGGAGGCAGGCTGTGACCACAGGGCAAGGCTTTGAACTCCAGGCTAAGATCCAGAATCAGATCCTGAAGCTTCCAAAGCAGGGAAGCTCTCGCTGGTTTGGCTCAATGGATAGAGCATTGGCCTGCGGACTAAAGGGTCCCGGGTTCAATTCCAATCAAGGGCACATGCCCGGGTTGTGGGCTCGATCCCTAATAGGGGGCATGAAGGAGGCAGCTGATCAATGATTCTCTCTTATCATTGATGTTTCTATCTCTCCCTCACCCTTCCTCTTTGAAAAGAAAAGAAAAAAAAAAAAAGATTAAGGAAACAAACAAAAAAGGCAGAGGAGGCTGTGAGCAGAAAAGGGAGACCCTTTCCAGCACCAGGAGCAAACGCAGCTTTTTCTTCATCCACTCAGGGCCTCTGAGGTCTCTGCGGTGAGCTGTGGTCAGAGGGGCAGCCCACGCCACCTTCTGCCTCAACTCACAGCGTGCCCTGACTTCCATTTCTGACTTCAAGTCCTTGGTATGTACAAAATTCTTACTTCTCCTCTGGCTGCCCTGCCCGCCTCTCTGGCCACAGTTTTGAGTTCTGTACCCTGATTCCTGCCCTTTTATGTTTGCTTTCCTTAGGCCTTCAGCACAATCCGTCAAGATTAATTTGACACCAAACTGGCTCTCTCTAGAATATGCCTAGAAACCGGCTTCTTCTAGACACAAGAGCAAGGTTCACCCAGGGAGAATGCCCCTTCCTAGGGCAGTCCTGGGAGCAGAGTCCTCTGTCTCCAGGCACAGCTCACTGGAGAAAGAAGAAATTTCTTTTACTTTTAGAAAGATATATTTTTACTGATTTCAGAGAAAAGATGGGAGAGGGAGAGCTAGGAACATCAATGACAAGAGCCCCCTAGTGGGATCGAGCCCACAACCAGGGCATGTGCCCTGAGAATTGAACCTTGACCTCCTGGTTCATAGGTCAACACTCAACCACTGCGCCACACCAGCCAGGCAAAGAAGCCATTTCTTAAAGCTCAGTTGGTCGAAGTAACGTGCTATGATTCTGGCCCATGGAATCCAGCACTCACGTCATCTTCCCTGCTCTGCTCTGAAAGGGATACATACCTTCCTGCAACCAGGACAGGGCCCACATCACCCCCAGAGCCTGTCACTCCATATGCCTCTGCCTCACTCAGAAAAACAGTCTTCATTCACTTCTGGGATTAGGTGAGAGGGTGGAAATTGGACCCAAGTATCACATGGACTTTTATTCTCTTGTAGGAGGCTCTTTGGGGAGGGAAGATGAGTTTCTGACACCTTCCTTCCTTAGGACAGAATGCACTAGTTCCTGCTCTTCACTTACATCTGCAGTTGATCTTGGAACTGGTCACAGTACTTTGTGTGGCCAGTACACTGAGTGCAATTTCGGACTCAAGAATGAAACAATAGGTTGCTCTGTTTTCTCAAAATTCTTGGAGTCCTCAAGCCTAGTCCCCACCACATCTTCCCAGAGAATCTTTGTCCTCAGCGGATGCTAAACCTGTGCCAGCCCACAATACCTCACATTGTTGTTGTTGTTGTTTTGTTTTGTTTTGTTTTTATTGATTTTATTCTTCTATGTTTTTATTGATTTTTAGAGAGAGAGGAAGGGAGAGGGATATATAGAGGGAAACGGCAATGACTCTCATGGGCTGCCTCCTACACGCCCCCTAGTGGGGATCTGCAACCTGGGCATGTGTCCTGACCTGAAATTGAACCAGTGACCTCTTGGTTCATGGGTCAACACTCAATCATGGAGACATGTCCGCTGGGCTATTTATTGATATCAGAGAGAAAGGGGGGCTTGTTGTTCCACTTATTTATGCATTCATTGGTTGATTCTTGTATGTTCCCTGACCAGCGATCGAACCTCAAACCTTGGCATAGTGGGAGGATGCCCCAACTAACTGAGCTACCTGGCCAGGGCCAGCACCTCACATTCTGGTCCAGGAACCCCAAGGCACAAGGAGCCTGCCAAGCTGGGACGACATCACAGAACTTGGTCCTGGTGGCGTATCTGCTGCCAAATTTCTTAGTCAGAAAGACAGGTTCTGTCCAAATAGCAACATCACTTTTTTGCCCAACCCCTGGCACAGATGCCAGGCCTGCTGTGAGAACACATTAACATAGTCTGTCACTGGCGCCTCCCTGCTGAGACTTGCTGGGCTCTGAGAGAGCATCTGAGACAGCAAAGAACTCTGGGCGACATGATGGGGCAGCTTTAAGTCTTCACACAACACTGAGTCTTGATTTATGTGGCATATGAACTAAAAATACATTTGAACAGCATTATTAATCATAACTCTGGCTTATTTTTCTATATGACTATGTTTTTCACACACATGCTATCATTTTTATTTATTTTTAATTTTTTTACGCAATAGCCTATGAAGTAGATAAGCAGGGTATGGCTGTCACTTTCTAAGATCCTAAGGATGGGGCTGAGTGGAGGCTGGTGTCAGAGGGATGAGTCCTGGCTGGTTGCTCCTCATTCCCAGTGATGGGTACCATTTTACTGAATCTGTTATATCAGTTATGTCAAGACTATAACAGGAAAAATATCATTGGAGGAATCTTCCCGATTTAGAAGACAATGAATACCCTCAAACATTCTGGATGCCTAATCCAGAAGCTCTTGTTCATGGCCATGTTTTCCAAACCCATATGTAAGAGGCTGTGCACCTGGGTTCAAACCTCTTAACATAGTTGTCAACCTGCTGATGATTTTGCAAACTTAATGGCTGCCAAGGTTCTGTCCAATCAATTCATTCAATTCCATGAACATTTACTGACTGAGCACTTCCTGTTTTCAGAATGCCAATGGTCAGACACACGGCTCAGGGCAGTACCCAGGCAAAGTCTGTCCCCAAGGATACAAAGACATGCTGAGAGGCCCTGGTAGACTGAAATTTGGAATCAAATCAAGAAGAATTCTGGCTTTAGGAGTTTCTGACCAAATTAGGAGACCAGAGCATCCATCCACGTCTTGGTCCTCATCTTACCAGATGGGTCACATCCTGTTTTTTCATCATTTCATCAGCCTAGAGCCAGCTCAGCCGTGATGGGGCGAAACAACCACCAGAAAGTGCTGGAACGTGGCCCAAGGTGAGGCAGTGCTCACCATTTCTCACTCACGGGCTAACCCCCCAAGCATTTATTAAACGCCTACTATGTGCAAGGCAAGGTGATGAACAGAAAGGTAAGCATGGCCGGGTGTCCCCACCCTCCAGGTTCCTGGTAGAGAACAGGTCACAATAGGCTGCTCTCATAACTGCTGTAGGTTGAGCTAACTGGGCCAAGGCAAAGCCAAATGGTCAGGAGAACGGCTTCGGTGAAAGAACAGTGTGAAATAATGAGACAGGACACTAGGAATCAATGGCTGGAGACCAGCCTGGTATGTAGCCGTTGGGAACCGAGTGGCTCTCCTGGAACAAAGGAGTTGAGCAAACTGTGATTCCAAGAGGCAGAAAGGCAAACACCAGGCTTTCTGAAAATGGTTGCCATGACCACGGACCAAAAACAGACAGTTCTACATCGGTTTCTGGCCCCACCTGTACCCACTGGTATTAGCATCAGTATTTTCTTGGAGTAGGAACAATGTCTGACAGGAAACATTAGTTTACAATGTTATTTAATTCAACGCAAATACAACTTCCTTAGTTGTCACTGGCCAACTAGCAGAAAAAAAATATTAAAGGAACTCAACTAAATTTCTCAAAAATTTCACTTGCATACAACCTATACAGATAGTAGCTTCTAATTGTGAGATTTGGGGCAAATTACTGAATTTCTCTCTGTGTCTTTGATTCCAAATCTGTTAGGATGAGGACTGTACACAGAGTAAGTGCTATAAATATGTTAGCTATATATTATTATTATTATTATTAAATCACCATGCTAAGCTCGCAGTCAGACAAATGCTCAGCCTTTCCCTGCTTTTTATCCTTTATCTGTCCTATCCTTAGAGATGTTTTTGGGTGAACATCTACTTATTACAGGATCTTTTAAGAAGTGTCTTTTTTCATCTCTGAGAGAGTGTCCACAAGTTTTTCTGGCACTTGGCAAGTTGCTGAGGCATCGTAAATTCTTTTCTTTACGCCATGTTTTCAGACCACCAAGTCAGGAGCGGCGACAGCTGTAGTCAGCCTTATGCGCTCTTTGGTCTGCAGCCACCACCTAATGGAAAGGGCTATTTCTGCCCTTCAGTGCCCAGCAGCTACAAATGTCAAAGGCAGACCTGTCCCGTCCTCCCCCGCTCCCTTCCCACTTGGCTGTCTTCAGCCGAACCTTCCTGAACCGTCCCTTGCCTCCTTGTGGATGAGTGAATGCTGATGGGGTGGGACTGGGGCACACTGACCTGAAATACCTTCCTGGGCCCTTTGGCTGGGTGTTTCATCATCTGCTTTGAACTCTGAGGTCTGAGCAAAGGGGCTTCCTGCTCCAAGTCCATGACTATAAATATGCCTCTTGGTTAGGACTGTCCCCAACAGTCCCTAGATAAACCACCCTCCTGGGAGGGGAACATTAACCTTATCTTCCCAGGCTCTTTAGGACACAGGACCAAAACATCATCATTGACGTTCTGTTCCTATCTCTCTCTCCCTCTCCCTTCTCTGAAATCAATAAAATATGTTTTGTTTTGGCTCAGTGGATAGAGTGTCGGCCTGTGGAGTGAAGGGTCCCAGGTTGGATTCCTCTCAAGGGCACATGCCTGGGTTTGGGGCTCCATCCCCAGTAGCGGGTGTGCTGGAGGCAGCCAATCAATGAATTTCTCTCATCATTGATGTTTCTATCTCTCTTTCCTTCTCCCTTTCTCTCTGAAATCAATAAAAATATATTTAAAAGATTTTTAATCAACCAATGAAAGCATAAATAGTGGAATAACAAATCTTCCACTCTCTCAAATTAATTAAAAAGAAACTACTTTTTTAGTAGACCTAAAATACACAATGGCTCATGAGTAAATGGCAAATAAACATGTTTAAGTAATAGTGACCGTACTTACCTGGCAGGGGAGATACACTGATCAGGAAAGTGGTGTTCCCAGGGCGAGGCTTATCCACTGCCCTCCACACATGCTGACCCCTGTGATTTCCCAAAAGGTGGGAAACTCGGCAGCATAATTTGTGGTAGAGCGGGGCTGCGTTCATTCCCTCCCCTAAAAATAAATAAACCAACAGGAGTGACCATTTATCACCTATTCTGTATCAGCCATTTTATATATTTGTATTATTTATGTTTAAATAAATAATTTAAAATAAAATAAAATATTAAACATCTTTTATTTATTTTTAAACATAACACAGGTAACACTTGTGGTTAAAAATTCAAAAACACATCGTTTTAAAAGTGAAAACCTGTTTTTTTCTCCCCAACCCTGCACCCCATCATCTCATGTGACGCTGCATGTTCTGACTCTGGGGTACATTCTTCCGAAGATGAATGTATACGAGTCTATCGTATATATCACATCAGCCCCACTTCACAGGTGCGGGAAGTGCAGCACAGAGCGAAGTATTCAGCGGGACCGTCGGCGCAGGAGCTGGGACCAAAACCCAGATCGTGACCCCACTTCGGCGCGTTCCTCCCGCCGCGCGCTCCGAGCAGGGCCCCAGGGGCAGCGCCAGGGGCGACGGCTGCCTCCACCCGGCGGAGACCGCCCGGGTTTCGACCCCTGGAGCTGCCGGCGGGCTACCCCGAGTGGGTGGCCTTGGCGAACAGGGGTTGGGGGGGCGCCCCACGCGGGGGCCGCCTAGGGGCGCGGGCTGGGCGCGTGGCGGGCGTGGCGGGGGGCGGAGCCGCGGCCGGAGGCGGCAGAGTCCGGAGCTGGGCTCAGGGGCCGCCGTGGCCGCCGCGGAGCCTGGCAGCCTCCAGGGAGCGCCGGGGCGCAGAGGGGTTAACGGGCCGCCGGGGCCGCGCAGAGCAGGTACAGCCCTTCCCTGGGATCCCCGGCCCCGGCGCCCTCCGTCCCCGGTCCCGTTAGGCCACCCGCCCCGCGCGCCCGCGCGCCCGCGCAGCCCCCGCTCCCTGCGCCCCGCGGATGCGTTCTAACCACGACCCTGACCCCAGCTCGAAAGCCTCCAAGATCCTCCAGTCCCTGAGGTCGAATTCCTGGGGAGGGGGCTCCGATCCGGCGGGACTCTGCCCGGGTCACCCTGGAGAGGAACAGCCAGGATTCCTGCTAAGTCACATAGTAAAATTGGAAAACATGCTCAGGACGCCCTCGTACGCGCCAGCGCCTCCCGCCCTCCCCTGGAGTATGGTGTCCCCCCACCCCCACCCCCGCCGAACCCTCCTCCCGTCTCTCCTAGAGATGGGGGACTGGGGCGCTGGGAGGGATGCAGGTGGGTGCCCGAGATCCAGCACAGCTTGTTTGGAGGGAAGACACCTGTTGGGGCGGTCCCCCAGGACCCAGGAATGGAGGGCACACGGAGGACCCAGGAGTTCTATCTACCCAGGGTAGGGGCTCCGTGCCAGCCTGAACATGCTGCCCAGCCCTCTCTCCCCAAGAACCACTCCCTTCCCAGAGGTGGGTGCCTCTGGGGGTAATAGGGTCAGTTAGCCCTGTCCAGCCCTCTCCTCCCAAGGACCCCCCCCCCTTCCCAGAGGTGGGTGCTCTGGGGGTAATAGGGCCAGTTAGCCCTGCCCAGCCCTCTCCTCCCAAGGACCCCCCCCTTCCCAGAGGTGGGTGCCTCTGGGGGTAATAGGGCCAGTTAGCCCTGCCCAGCCCTCTCCTCCCAAGGACCCCCCCCTTCCCAGAGGTGGGTGCCTCTGGGGGTAATAGGGCCAGTTAGCCCTGCCCAGCCCTCTCCTCCCAAGGACCCCCCCCTTCCCAGAGGTGGGTGCCTCTGGGGGTAATAGGGCCAGTTAGCCCTGCCCAGGTCTCTCTCCTCTTTGATCTTCACTGGCCAGAGTGGAGGTGTGGCCAGGAGGAGCCCAGGTTTATCCAGACCAATGCCCAGCCTGGCACCGGAGTACCACTTCTGACCTCTCCTTCCCTCACCCTGGGCAGTGAGACCCACCAGATGCGGGACATGGAAGGGGATAACAAGCACATGTGTGTCCTGTTTCTGCAGTGGAGGGGCCATCGGCCCCCTGCCCAGCTGTGCAGGGGGGCTGGGGTGGGACTTTTCCAGAGAGGGAGCCAGGCCTGGCGAGGGCCCCAGGAGCTCACGTCACCCCCACCCTCCACCCCTCACTTCTCCAGGGAACTGCCAAAGCCAAACCCAGCTCAGGACAGGATTATGTGTGCTGGGAGAGACGACAAGACACAGAGCTGGGGTAGCAGAAGAAGCAGAGTCAGAGAGGAGAGGAGAGGAAAGGGGACCCTAAAGCAGAGAAGGGACAGACGGTGACCATCACCCTCATCTCTCCTTCCTTCAACCTCAAGTCACTGCGCCAGGCAGAGTGGAAGGTTTGGGCAGAACTTCTCTGGAACCACTACCTCCCGCCCCCTCCATCAGGGTGGAGTTTCTGACCTCAGTGGTCAGCCCAGCCAACAGCAACCCCCTCCCCAGCCCCAAGCAGCTGGGGTGACCCTGCAGGTCAGGCTCAACCACTGTGATCCTGCCCTCAGATTCCCAAGGCATGGGGTCTCGGGGAGGGAGTGGGCTGAAGCTTGCTATCCCCAAGCACATTCCTGCCCTTCCCGCTGTCATTTTCCGGCCCCTGAGCTGGCCCACCTCGGCACTGGCTCCTTGGACTCCTTTCCCGGGTGCCTTTCAGATCCAACAGAAACATTTTTTTTTTCCTGGAAAGCATAACTAAGAGTGGGATGAAGAGTCGGGGTGGGGCGGGCTGGTACTGAACAGGAAGGGGCTGGAGGGCAATGGGGGAGCCATGGGAAAGTCAGGCTTTGAGTCCGGGAGGGCTCCAAGCGCCACTTTCCTGATTGATCAAAGCTAGACTTCGGGACGGACCCCTGGGCTCTTCAGAATGGCAGGCCTGTGACTGGGGAGTGGCGGCAGCTATGGCTACATCTTTCCTTCCCAGGTTCCCCCCGTCCATCACTGTCACCCCTGAAATAAGCTCTCATTGAACCAGTGCTGGACGCTGGCCCCTAACGGGAGGTCAAATGGAAGTGGGAACATCACCTGCTTCTCTAGAGATTAAGCCATCAGCCCACTTAGTTGATCCTACTTCGTTCAAGGCAGGCCTGTGCCTCAGTGTTTCAGAGGCCGCTTAGCTAAGAAGGGAAATGACTGGGAGGCAGGTTGGAAACAGAGGGTTTCTTGTCAGGTCCTCAAGGGGGCGCCTGGCCTGTCCTCACCAGAGCCTCCCTCCTCCCCCAGGACCTCCAGGAGGACAGGAGTGGGAGCCAAGGGAAGAGCATCCTAGGACTCAAGGGCCTGAGCCGGCCTAGTTCCTAGCTGGGACGAGGGAGGAGCTAAAGAGTTCCTACGGGGCTGGGAGAGGAGGCTGAGTCTGAGCCCTCCACCCTCTGGCCTCAGCAGCTGGAAGGGTGCATGCCTTCTCATGCTCACCCTTAGAATCATAAAGGGATGGGCCAGTCTTCCCCCCCTCCCTCAGCCTCACTTCGAGATGACCTTCTGCGGAGTCATCCTTTGCAACCCCAAGCTTTCTGGAGTAACCACCAGGCTTCTGTCCCTGCAGCGAGCACCCCCTCTGCGTCCAGATGACTGAATAGTGTGTTCACTTCCGGTCCCCTCCTCCTCTGCCCCATCGAGGAGGAGTGATGGAGAAGTGGGCAGGCAGGTAAGAAGGGGTGGGTTCTTGGGGGGAGGGGGGGGCGGTGGCTGGGTCCCTGGAAGGGAAAGGAGAAGACTGGGAGGAGCAGGGGGGAAGTGATGAAGTGATGAGTAACTTCTGCTTTCTGAGAAATCTGCATCAGGATGTGGGGAGCCTGTGGGGCGTGAGGGGCAGTGTCGCAAGACCAATTCCAGTTTCCGTCTGATGTCCCCACTCTGCCTTTGGTTTGTAGGCCCCCATTTGGTCTGGTGCTGCTTCTGTCCCTCCCTCAGCTCTGTCTGGATCAGGAGGTGAGCCAGGGACCAGAGGCTGTGACCTCCCACCCACTTCTCCAGGTCATGCTTCCCTTTTACAAAGCCTCTGATGAACCATGGCCCCTTCCACCCCCGGTCTCCCCAACTCCCTAGCTCCTTGCCAAATAACACCTCTGCTATTGAATGTGGCTTTGGGTTGGTAACAGCCTCCCTGCATTGGACTAGAGAGAGCCTCTCTGTATGGTTCCCTCTAAAATCTTCTAATTTTGTTTGACCTTTTTATCTACATAGGTGTTGTCTGGACACGCTCTTCAAACACCCTCTGAGGAAGGCCAGGGCCCTGAGGGCATCTGGGGTCCTTGGGACCAGTGGGCCTCTTGCTCCCAGCCATGTGGGGTGGGGGTGCAACACAGGAGTCGGACTTGTCAGCTCCCTACAGCTCAACTCCACCAGGGCCCACCCTTCCCATCCCGGCCCCCAAGACATCCAGAAATCTTGCTCTCCCAAAGTCAGGGCCCCAGACCCCAAACTCCCCAAGAAACTCTCCCCCTGTACAGGCCACAGCCTCAGGGAAGAGGTGGCCCACTTCGAGGTCCTGCTTCCCAGTTAGGGAGAGAGGAGGCCCAGGAAATTCCAGGAGTGAGGAGGTGAGGGTTGGGGCTTTGAGGGAAGGGGTGGGCCTTAGGCAAGGGCTGGGGCTTGGAATAAAGGAATGGGGAGGAGGACAAAGGGCTGGAGCTGGTGCTTATCTCTGGTGCCAGGAAGTAGAGGGGGCCATGACCCTCCGTCTGCAACACCTTCTCAGGTCCCAGGTTCGAGACCCCATCAAGCCAGGAATGTTCGGTTACGGGAGAGTGCCCTTTGCTTTGCCACTCCATCGGAACCGCAGGCACCGCCAGAGACCACGCAGATCTGAGCTCTCCCAGACCTCAGAGCTTCTTCCGTCCCTGACTCCAGGAGCAGAGCCATCCTCTGCAAACCACACCCCTCAAACTCAGTTCCCTCCTATGCAACTAGCTGCTCACACCCTGTCTCCCCCTGCAGAATCCCCAGGCCCTGAGGCTGCTCGGACAGAGGTGCCTTCGAGAACCAGGCCCCCTCCCAGGGTTCAGACCTCTGGCAAAGAGGCCCCCTCGTTTACTCCCTCCTCAGGAGAAAGTGTCTCCTCCCATGTGTCCCCTAAGCCAAGAATGCCAAGTTCCCAGGGTTGGGCCAGTCCCCGGGTGGCACAGAGATACCCTAATCCTTTCCTTTCTGTCCCTCGGGGCTGGGGCCGAGGCCAACAGAGCCGGGAGCACTGGAGATCTGGGGGGAATCGCCACAGGTCCACTGCAGAGTCTGCCCCTGGATACCCGGATGGCTGGCTGCCTCTGCTAAGGGCTGGCCCCCACTCCAGCTCCCAGTGGAGCCTCTTTGCTCCCAGTAGCCCCATCCCAAGATGTTCTGGGGAGAGTGAGCAGCTGAGAGCCTGCAGCCGCGCGGTGAGTTCTTCCTGGGACCCACACCCCCCTCCATTATTGCTTCCCTGACCCTGCCTCTGGGTCCTCAGCTTGTCAGATCTGGACCTGAGGGAGAGGGGCCTTCCATTTGACTTCCTCAGAGTAAGGGCCTTGGAGCCCCTCCATAGACCTGACCTCCTCCCCACTCCCCAAACCCAGCCCTGACCCACACCCCCATTTTCCTCCCCAGCTTTGACTCCTCTGTATCCCCCCCACCTCA
>PVJC01020047.1:0-29575 GCA_004026665.1 Murina feae
CTTTGTTCCTCTCCTGAAATTGCGCAGTGAAGACCCTGGCATGTGTCTCTTCATTTACTCATTTGTAGACTTAGATGATAGGTTTCTGAAATCTTTTTTTTGGGGGGGGGGCGGGAAGGGTTGTGGTTCAGATTGCAAAATGTTAAAATCTTTATTGTTGAAAGTATTACTTATGTCCTCCTTTTTATATGAATCTTTTTAAAAATCTCAACTTTTTATTGGTCACTTGACCTCCTAGCAGCAGTTCTCAACCTGTGGGTCGCGACCCCTTTGGTGGTCAAACAACCCTTTCATAGGGGTCGTTTAAGACCATCTTGCATATCAAATATTTACATTATGATTCATAACAATAGCAACATTACAGTTATGAAGTAGCAATAAAAATAATTTATTGGTTGGGTTACAACATGAGGAACTGTATTTAAAGGGCCAGAAGGTTGAGAACCACTGCATCCCACCTCATCCCAAAAGGTGTATACATCTCCATCTAGATGCCACAATAACAGATTTGGATGGAGTGGGCCAGTGGAGTCATAGGAGGTGCATTATGTGAACATGTGTAGTTGGGCTCATGGTCAGAATTCCAGTGATGGCAGGACAAATCCAGCCAGTGTGAGCACCAAAGGGCCAGGCCAGGCCCAATGCAACACAGAGCGATGGAGTGTTGGGTAAAGTGGCCAGAGCATGTCCTTTCCAAAGAGGGGCACTTTAGTTGCTGCTCAGGCTGCCATAGACAACAGGGTCCTAGTGTGGCCGGGTCTTTGATTTTTCAAGTGAAGTGGAAAAACAGATTTTAAAATGTGAAATTTGCTGATTTTCTGATGCTGGCATTCAATTCAAATGTCTAACATACTAGGCGTTTTTTATTTTTATTTTTGAATTACTGTTTCCTTTCCATATTATTTTGTATTGGTTTCAGGTATACAGCATAGTGGTTAGACAATCATATATTTTCCAAAATGTGCACCCCAATATTTCCAGTGCCCAACTGACACCAGACATACTCATCGCAATGTTATTGACTGTATTCCCTAGTCTGTACTTCATATTCCCAAGACTATATTGTACTTTTAAAATGATATAACAAAGCAAATTCAGCCTGTTTCTATGTGGTTGTGATTCTGCCATACCAGTTTCTTTTTCTTAAAAACAAGTTTTTATTTATTTCAAAGAGAGGAAAGGAGAGGGAGACAAATGGAAACATCAGTGAGAGAGAATTACTGATCGGCTGCCTTCCACGCATCTGCCACTGGGGATCGGGCAGCAGCCGGGCATGTGCCCAGACTGGTAATCCAACGACAGCCTCCCAGTACATGGGACGATGCTCAGCCAACTGGGCCACGGGGGTGAGAGTGCCATATCATATTCACTTTATTCTCTTCACAGAGTGAGAATAGAGCATAGTAAGAACACCTGAATGCTTAGTCTTACCAAATCTGTTTTTATTTTTATTTTTGCTGTGAAGATAAATTATTCTCTGTTGATTTTCCTAAGAAATGTTAAATATTTGGTTTTCCTTATAAATATATACAATTGTTAATGATAATGATTTCCATCAGCCTAGTCTACATAAGCAATTTTATAATAATAAACCAGGAACTCAAAGAACAGAGCAAAGCCATTACTTCTTAGATTGGAGATTATAGTTTCAATTTATGGTGAGTTATTATAAACAAAGAACTATACCTTGTTCAAAAATATTAGAACATAAACATTATATTCTTTATTTGATTAGGCCCTTTAATAAATTTATTTGTTTTACAGGAATAAATCCTGTAAAGTTACTTATAAATTAAATACAGGGAAATGATAAGATAATGATTTATGAGCTTCTCTTATACAGAATAAACAACAACAACAAAGAGTTTTGATTTATTTTCTGTCCTGTAATGATGTTCATATTTTAAGGTTATGATGTCTGATGATTAGGCAAGCTTCTGCTTATTTGGTTGACAAATGGTATAATCATCTTTTCATATTTCTTTTAAGAGTTTCTCTTTTTCTTTGAAAATAGTTGTTTAAAACTTGGCAAAACTTCATTGCTCCTAAGGATTGAAGAAAAAAAACAATTCAGCCATAAATATCAATCCACTACATTGCATGCTTAAACTGGGCAAGGCTCTTTAAAATATAGCAGCACATAATATAGCACTTGTCCTTTAGAAGCTTATAATCAAGACTCATCCAATCACACAAATAGAACTACCTCAATGGCCATTAAGTTTAAATCCAGACAATGTTTGAGAAAATATTTATCCAGTCTACTCTTAAATCTTTCCAGTAAGAGGAAGCATGCAAGTTCCACCCCTAGTTCATCTTGAATATTTTGACCTCATTCCACATAATGGACTATACAGAGCAAGTCCACTCTTTCTTGCACATGCCTACCATTTAAATCATTAAAGATGGGTTTCATGTTCTTTACAGGCTAAACTAAACATGGACTCCACAGTGTCTTGGCATCATGCTTCCTTCAGACGGATCCTCTGTGTTCACCTTCCCGTTCTCTCAACGGTACTTTGATGTGTCCAGCAAAGGTTGGGTTAACTGTTTAAATTAATTTCATCAAGTGCTATAAACACTTTGAACTTATTGTCAGCTAAAACTCGCCCAAGCTTCCACTTATGCTCTGCTTTCAAGACACACGCTTCTGCATTTGTAAAATCAGTCCCTGGGGTCCAAACATCGGCTCTCGGTCTAGCTCAGGTGAACTTCTTGTTAGACTTGTGTTTTAGTCTTAAAAATGGCCGGAAGTGTTGTTTGGAGGTGACTTCTTGGAACACTGTGTTCAGGAGGAATACAATGTTGGGTTGGAAATTAATTCCTTTAGGAACCTTGTCTTTTGACCACCTATTTTTTCATACTTTTGAGATTTTTCTCCTTTTACTCATCCTACAAGTGAGAGATTTATATATTGTTTTGCATTCAGAATTTAGAGGTATTCATTCGACAAACTTGCCTGCATCTTTTTTCAAACATTGAAGGTTCAGACAAAGACAGTAGGGCAACTCAGAGATCTGCTAGCTTTATTTTTCCCCATGAGGGTTTCATCTTTGTGCGGGCAGATGGGAGGAGCTACAGCTGGAGCCAGCTGGGGATGTCACCTTAGTGACAAACAGTCTCTTTCCATTGTTTGTTGTGGCAACAGTGACTGGGACAGTGCCCAGGGTTGCTAACCAGCAGGACTTTCGGGGATTCTAAAACATCACTTGGCCATAAAGAGGGTGCAAGATCCTCAAGTCTCTCCAGTGCTCTCCAAGTCTCCCTGCATCACTGGAAGCCTTCCCTAGTTCTAGAAAATCTCCCTCTGGGGATGGTCCTTCATCCCAGTCTGCACCTCGCATCTCCTCTTTGATCTAAAAGAATTTTTTCTTGAGGCTGTGAAACCTTTATATACCTTGAACTCTGAGAATCAGATTCTACTTGTGTGTAGAACTCTCAATAGAAAGCTGTGTTTATGATTATTTATCCTTGCTTCTAATTGAATACCAAATGTGCTATTTGAAAAAAAGCAGGAATTTTTGCTTGAGTCTGTGAAACTTTTATATTCCTTGAACTCTGTGAATCAGATTCTATTTGTGTTTAGAACTCTCATTAGAAGCTGTGTTTATAATTATTTATCCTTGCTTCTAATTGAATACCAAATGTACTATTTGAAAAAAGCAGGACATGAGGAGATAGAAGCAGTATCACATGTACTGAGATAAGTAGGAATAATCTAACAATGCAGAAAAGTTAATTATTAAAATGAGATCGTGTTACTAAGAGAGTGCATTGCTAACTAGTCTGTGGGAAACCAGTACTTTTTCTGACAGCTCTGGGCAAGAGCAAATTTTGGTCATGGATCTGGACTTCATCGAAAATCATCCTGCCATGTGGAGCCCATCTGAGCTTCGGTTCAAGTCCTGGATCTTTGGTGAAGACGACCAGCTTGGCCCCCAGCTCGGCAAGGCATGACCCGTGGACTGTCTTACCACTGGCACGGGTCCTACGCAAAGCGAACCAGGGTTGAATACTTTATTTATTTATTTATTTTAGAACTAAGGTGGTTTGACACATGGATCCAATGTGCTAATGCACAAATGGACTTCTCTTCCAAGTGCTTTGAAACTATCAAACCCCACCATGTTAAGGATTTAAAGATGTAAGCTCTTCTTTTTTTCTGGAGCACTTAGAGTGGCTCTGAAGTTCATATCAGGAGGAAGACATACCCATGGAAGGCCATTCTCACACTTCACACCCTAACACCCCAACCTCGGGACTCAGATGTTTGACTTTGAATCAAACCAGTTGCCCTTGAGCCCAGAGGAAAGCTGCTACCCTAGAAATCAGAAGCTAAGATAATCTAATCTAATAAAAGAGAAACATGCAAATTGACTGTTACCACCAGCCAATCAGAGCGGCTGTATGCAAATTAACCTGGCCAACAGCCATGGAGCTAGAGCAAACCAAAGGCTTCTGTTGCAACTGCCTGCCTAGGCTGGCTGAGCCTCTGCTCATGGCCACGCCCATCAGCCAATCAGAGCGGCTGTATGCAAATTAACCCAGCCAAGATGGAGGCTGGCAGGGCGGCTCTGCACTGGGAGCCTCCACGGCCGGCATAGCTGTGCCAGGTGTGTCAGCTCAGTGGGAGGGGGGGTCTGGCCTGGGGCCTCCTCGGGGCATCCAGGAGCAGCTGCCTAGCTCCGCCCCCGGGAGCTTCCCTGGGCATGCAGGAGCAGGGGGCCTCTGCAGGGTGTGCAGGAGCAGCCATCCTGGGTCTGCTGCCTGGCTTTGTTCCCCAGGGGCCTCTGCAGGACATCCAGGAACACCTGTCCTGGGTCCACTGCCTGGCTCTGCCCTGGGGGCCTCCGCAGGGTGTCCAGGACCACCTGTCCAGGGTTCGCTACCTTCATCTGCTCCCCAGGGGCCTCCACATGGCGTGTGGGAGCATCTGCTGCACAGTGCAGAGAATCCAAAGCCAGTCCGCTGCCCGGCTCCACCCCCGGTGTGTTTGCTCAGCAGCAGGGCTCCACCGAGGGATCCTGCACCAGCGTCCGCCCCTGGCTTGCCACCCAACTCTGCGCCAGGTGTGTCCCCTCAGCAGTGTGGGCCCACCAGGTGTGTGCAATCGTGGGCCCTCCGGTAGGAAACATCCAGGCCTGCAACTCACCAGCCTTCCCACCCCCCAGTGCACAAACCCTGAAGGGGCTGTGGGCAGCCTGAAAATGGCTCTCAGCCCCTCACCCAGCCTGGCCAGACATGCCAGCAGGTGTTCCAGACTGCAAGAGGGCATAGGCCGGGCTGAGGGACCCCCACCCCCCGAGTGCACAAATTTTTGTGCACCGGGCCCCCAGTATGATATAAATGAGAAGAATTTCTTCCAAACAGTCCTAGTGTAACCACAGGCAAAGTTGAATATTTAGTGTTAACATGTTAAAGCCATGGCAAAGGCCTGACCTATAATATCAATCTCCAGTTGCTATCCTAGTCTAAGGCACCATCATTTCACCTAGATGATAGCTACATTTTCCTAATGGATCTTCCTTCTTCCACTCTTTTCCTCTTATAACCCATTCAGTAAGGAAAGCTCATTAAATAAAGTCAGATGCTATTTCTTTCTCATTTCAAACTTTCCAGTGGACTTAGTACATTGTTTATATTATTTGACCCCAATCTACCTCACCAATTTTATTACATTCCTTTTTTTCCCCCCACTTCCTTCGTGGTAGAAGGTTCAAGTTCCAATGGCTTGTCCTTTACCTTAGGAGAAATATATCCTCATGCCCCTAAGGATTAGATCTCCCCATCTGATTAGTATAGTATTGATATGGTTGGTCAACATGCTGCTCTGTAGAATGTCAAGACAGTCAAGGTCTCTGAAATTATATTTTGACAGAGAGCAAGAGAATAAACATAGTCCTGAGTGAGAGAGTGAACATGTACTGCTGTCCTCACATACAAGCATAGCTTGATTCTTCTTTACTGGTGACTATTGAAAAGTACACAGTCACCGACTTGATAAGCACATACCAAATGCCAGAGGCAGTTTGTTGCTTTGCTGCATAAAGATCTCTTGTCTGGCGCATCGAGCTGAAACTGGGGCTGATTTTAAGTTTATAGCAGCCTACTTTCATTCATCTGTTGATCCATCTGTTGTTTGTTAGGACTAGACAGTTTAATTAAAAGGGAATGAGATGAGACCACCAGCCCTGCCTCTTTCAGTGTCTTTGATGTTGGTAGTAATCTGTTCAATTCTTCCTAGAATGGGGTTATTTCTCTAATTTACAGCCTTGGCTGGAGTACTGGGGTGTGGGTAATTTTTGGGTCTTTTACTGGTTTTCTTATCATAATGAATTTTATTGTATAACTCAGAGGCCCAATGTAAGAATTCTGCTAGTTGCTAAGTGTGTTCATCCCAATTATGCAGTTGGGGATTAGGAAACCGTTGGACCCATTGCAGTTCCATGTATTCCACACTGCCTTGAGTGCTGGCATATACTTCCACTGAAGGACGGTACCGGCATTTAAGTTTCCCTAACGTCAGTGTCAGTTAAGACTCCTTGTCCAACTGTCCCTTAAAGGCTGCGTGTCCCCCTTTCCTCTGGGTACAGGCACCCTGTGAACAGCTGACATTTACAGGAAAACAGTAGGGAATGTTTACTGAATTTGCTTGCGATGATGTTGTAGAGTTCTTCCTCAGGAAGCTGACATCCACTGTAATGAATGATTCTGGGTTTGTGACTGACTTAAATATGGAAACTGGGTAAGGGATTATAATTTTATTGCAGCTAATGTCACACTTTCCACCAGCTCTGCTTTATTTTCCTTTTACAATTTAAGTAACTCCCTCGTTGGCAGTCTATGATCATGAGATTCTGAGGGAGGGAGGGAGGGAAGGAGGGAAGAAAGTAGAGAGAGAAGGAGGGAGGAAGAACCTTATCCCTCAGAACATCATGCTCTATTAGCAACTGACACAGGCGTTCATTCTTATTGCCACTCTTGCCTTGTTGCTCACTGCAGCAATAACCCCTGCCTTTTCTTTCACGGCCAAGAACCAGACTTGATGCTGCCTGGATAGAAGCTTGTCATCCCCATGATGTCTCTCCCACCTTCAGAGGACAGACTCCTCTCTCATCGCCCAGGGATGGAAGTGTCCTGTGAAGGATTTTGTCAGTTGGTGGACTTTCTGACTTCATACAACGAATTTGTCCCAACATTCCTACTGCCCTGCACCTTCTGATAGCATTCTTTTTTTTTTTAATTTATTTATTTTTTATTTTTTTTTATTTCATTGCTTAAAGTATTACAACAAGTGATAGATAAGTATTACAACAGATGATAGATAGATCTCCATTTTTTCCCCTTGCCCTTCCCCCCCCTCCTCCCTAACCCCCAGTTTCCCGTGTCCACTGATTATGCTCCTATTTAATACCATATTAAGGCAGTTCTAGCATCTCAACATCCTATTCTGTAGGCCTTTTTTTTTTTTCCAATTCACTAATGCCATACAAAAGTTAATTTACTTAGGAAAACAATTTTATGTAAAAAGCTGACTATCAATGAAATACTTCTAAAGGAATTAATCCCCAAGTTTAAAATGTCCTTATTCATGTGATGAATCTCAGAGGGAAGGGGTGCAGGGAGGGTGGGAAGAGATTAACCAAAGAATGTGCATAACCCATGGACACAGACAATGGTGTATTGAAGGCCTGAGGTGGAGTATGGGTGCAGAGTGGGGGGAGGGAGTTAATGGGGGAAAAGGGGATACTTCCAGCAATAAAGGTAAACTAAAAAAATAAAAAACAAAAAATAAAATGTCCTTATCCATGAATAGCAATAGGGCACATACTTTATAGTACAAATTGCAATCAAAGTATATGAGGCTTTACAGAATCAACGTGACTAGTCATGCCACCCAGAATCAGATGAGTCAGTAAAACCTGTAAGTGGGACCCTTTCTTTTTCCTTCTTCCTTTCCTCCCTACTTCCCTCCCTCCTTTCCTTCCTTCCTTCCTTCCTTCCTTCCTTCCTTCCTTCCTTCCTTCCTTCCTTCCTTCTCCTTTCTTTCCTTCCCTCTCCCTCCCTCCCCTCCTCTTTTTTTCTGAGCATTTCTGAGGCCTTGAGACGTTTTTCCTAAAACCAGTCATATTCTTATAAAGACAAACATCTTTTAAATATTTACTACCTATAAATCTATAGGGGGCTATGTTAAGAAAGTCCCTTAAAAAACACATGGGCTCTTTTTTGCAATCTGAACAAGCGGAGTCATAATCCACCCTGTGCTCTGGAGAACAGCGCTGAGGCTTCATCCCTGCAGAGGATCAACCCCCACCCTGCCTTATGAATTGCTCAGGTCTCCACCAGACTGTTTGCTGGACCAATCTCTCTAGGTTTTTCTTATTCTAGAATCTTCATCTCCATTTCTGATGACCAGGCTGACTGTTACCACCTTATTTTAAACACAGAAACCCTGCTGGTTTTCTGCCAGGGGAAAAATTACTGAGGGACAGAGCTTTACTTAGGAACTACCAGTGGCCTTGCAACAAAGTAATTGCAATAAGAATAAGGTGACCAGATTTTAACATTGGTAAAGCGGGACACCATTGACCGCTTGGCCTCCAAAAACCATATCTTCCCTTCCAGTTCTCCTGCTGTTCCCTAGCTTGTCGTGCATTCTTTCTAAAAATCAGGAGTTTTTTAAAATGCCACGGGATGCGGGACAAACTGTTAAAAATCAGGACTGTCTTCCTCTTCTCAAAGGATACTTTTCAGCATTTCATATAATACTGGTTGGGTGGTGATGAACTCCTTTAGCTTTTTTTTGGTCTGTGAAGCTCTTTAACCTTCAATTCTGAATGATAGCTTTGCTGGGTAAAGTAATTTTGGCTGTAGGTTCTTACTATTCATCACTTTGAATATTTCTTGCCACTTCCTTCTGACTTGCAAAGTTTCTGTTGAGAAATCAGCTGACAGTCATATGGGTGCCCCCTTGTAGGTAACTAACTGCTTTTCTCTTGCAGCTTTTAAGAGGAAGAAGAAAAAGTAAAGATAAAAATTATGAACAACAAATACATATCTATCAACACGTGATTCTAAAAATCAAGTGAATAAAAAATCTGATGAACAGAATAAACTGGTGAATAGAATAGAATCAGAGGCATAGAAAGGGAGCGGACTGACAATTTTCGGGGGGAAAAGGGTGTTGGGGGTGCGGGAAGAGACTGGACAATAACGTACAGTCCTTGTCCCTATGGATAAGGACAGCGGGGGGGGGGGTAAGGACAGAGGGTGGGGTGTGAACTGGGAGGAGGGGAGCTATGGGGGGGAAAAGAGAAACAACTGTAATAATATGAACAATAAATGAAAAAAAAATTGGAACTGTCTCATCAAAAGCGGGACATCTGGTCACCTTAACTAAGAACTTCTTTCTTGTTAGTGAAAGAACCTGTAAATTGTGGTCACTAAGAAGCTTTGTGGCCACCCCATTGACAATCTTTAGGGACTGTACTCACTGTCTTAGAAGGAAAAGAAAAAGTGGATCTAAAGTCTAAGGGGAGAAATATGTGATAGAAAAAAAATGCCAGGAGGTCCTACATGCGAATATGTAGAACAACTAATCATAACATGGTGTAAAAATAGAATAGAAAATAAACTGAGAAGAAAATGGTGGAACTTGTACAAATTCAAGTTTCTTAAGCAATATAGGGAAAATACTAAAATGGGAAAGTAAGAGTTAAATGTATTTTCTTTTCCTTCAGGAAGAAAATATAATATTATTAAAAGTTTGCCTGCTTGTAAGTTTTTAATTAGCAAAATTTATTTGCCAACAAGTACTATTTGTTTATTTCTTTATTTGTTTATTTACTTTATCTAATCTGGCTCTATAATTTATAGTTTTTTATCCTCTTGGCTTCTAAGGAGAAAACTAATAAAGAAAGCCTTTTCATCAAATTTAGGATGTTTTTCCATTATTTCTTCAAATACTCTTAATGCCCCATTCTCTCTTCTGCTGGAACTCCCATTATGAGTATGTTGATCTGCTCAATGATGCCTCACAGGTCTCTGAGGCTCTTGATTTCTCTTCATTCTCCTTTTTTATTTCTGTTCCTTAGACTAAATGATCTCAATTGACCTATCTCAACATTTGCTGGTACATTCTTCTGGTTATTCAACTATGTTGATCCTATTATAGACAGAATATGTTTCTCAAAGTTGTGCATGTCCTATCCTAGAGTCTGTGAAGATATTGTTATATTGCAAGGAGCAATCAAGATTGCAGATAGAATTAGGAATGCTAATAACATGATCTTAAAATAAGGAGATTGGTTGGTCCAATGTAAATATAGAGTCCTTAAATGAGAAAAAAGAGACAGAACAGTGAGAACCAGGCAGATAGCATCATGAGAGAGGTTTGGTCTGCAATTCTTGGCTTTCAAGATGGAAAAGGGCTACGAGTGAGAAATCTGAATAGCCTCCTGAATCTGGAAAAGGCCAGAAATAGAGTCTTCCTTGGAGCCTTCAAAAAGGAACTCCACGCTGCCAATACCTTGATTTTAGTCTACTGAGACCCATTTCAGACTTCTGACCTCAAGGACTATAAGTAAGTTTATTTCTTTTGGTCTTAAGTTATTAAAGTTGCATGGTCATTTATTATAACCATAATAGGTAACTAATACAGAGCCTCTGTATTAATTTTTTACTTCAGTTATTAAAGTTTCCAATTCCAGAATTTTTATTGAATTGTTTTCAAAAAGTAATTTTTCTATTAATATTTGCTACTTGTGAGACATTTTTCTCATTTTTTCCATTGTTAATATAAGAAATATTCAAACCTGTAAAAAATTTTCTGAGTTTATTTGAACCAAATTGTCGACAATTGCCGGGAAGTAGAATCTTAATGGATTGAGATAATGCTCTGGAGAATGGCGGTATTGCACCTTGTTTTATACATTACGATCAAAAGAGAGCTACATGTAAGTGGGTTACATGAAATCCATTGGTGATAGATTAGGAAGGCAAGAGGAAGCAGAGGGATTGGGTAAAAAGTAAAACGATAGACACATACTTCTTTTACTTAAGTGCGTGCAGGATAGTTAACAGTCAACAATTAACACAATAACAATAACAATGAGGGAATTGGTGGCCTCTGCGCTGGTGCATTGGTTGTGCCCTGAGATCGGGAAAAAAAGAAGCTACCTTGACATTCCAAAGGTATACTATCCTAGATACAAAAAGACAATAAGGTCAGTTAAGGTCAAAGTTGATCTTTGTCAGGGAAGATATCAGCCTAGGACATGACTACCCACCATAGACTGCTTTTTAATTAAAAAGTTAAAAAGTTTTAATTTCAGACCATCCTTTATGGTTACGTTAGGTCTCCGAGTTTGCAAGGCCACCACACAAACTTTCCCTGAGCTTGTCAGGTTAGCATATGGCCCATTTTCATCCCCATCATTAGTTATTTAGATATGGTTTCTTTCCATTCTTTTACCATACCTTAACTAGCTGGCTTAGAGTCTTTGTCCAGTAAGTTTAGTAAGTTCTCAGGACAGTTTCTATGGACTGCTTTTTTTCCCTGGGTATGGGCCATACTGTCTTGTTTATTTTCATAGCCCTAATTTTTTGTTGAAAATTAAACATTTTAATTGTCAAGTAAGATCTCTCCACCCTCAAGCCATGTGCTACTGTGGCTATTTTTTTTTTGTGTGTGTGTGTGTTGTTGTTGTTGTTGTTGGTATTGTTTGTTTAATGGTTTTCTGAAATAATTCTGTATAATTTATATTCTTTGTCATGCTTGAAGTCTTCTGAAGTCTTGCTTGATTAAGTTAGCAGTCCTCTGAGGTCTTTTTTGATTAAGTTAACAGTCAGCCAATGGTTGAGCAGATTTTCTGAAATGCCTGCTGGTATAACCATAAATCTCCCTGGGTTTGCCATTGGATGCTGTGTGTGCTGGCAGTGGTTTACAACTCTTTCTTAGTCTTCACTGCCTGCTTGTACAGAGCCTCAAGGTTAGCCTCAAGGTGAGAAAGAATTCTCAATTCCTTCCTGAGAATGCCCACAGCCCTGGGCATGAACACAGCCCTACATATGCATGTGGCCTTTTTGACTTCCAGCAATAGTGAGAGCTTTCTTAAAGCCCTCTCGGACATTTTGTCCCCCAGATTTTCCTTTTAAGCTTTGTGGCTCTCCTATTGTGTGCCTCAACTGGTGTTGCTACCTTAGGCAGTCACTATGCTGAGCAGTTTTCTATGGTTTTTTTCAACAAGTTTCTCTGGGTGAAAAACTCTTTATCTTGGGAGAGCTCTGAGTACTGTCACATAAAGACAGTCTTTTAGGTGGGGTCTTCCAGGGAATTGCCAGGCGGGGAAAGGGGTTGAACAGGCTTCTACCCTAATTGGCCCTTTATAGTGGCTGTTAGGCTATTGGTTTTCAGCACCATTGTAGCCAGTTGGTTTTTGAGGCTATTGCAAAGCTGGAGAGAGCAGGGGTGGGAATATGAATAGTTGAACAAAGCTTGCTGTTCTTACCAAGACTCAGCCATTTGGGTTTTTTTAAATAGTGAATTTATTTGGATTGCTGAAAGTTTTGGTTAATTTTCAGTGCTGTGAAAAAGTTAATCTGGTAACTTTGTAAATGTGCTCATTTCTTTAATGGAAGAGAGAATTTTCAGAGGTCTTGACTCTGCCATTTTCATTGACATCATTTTAAATTAGTTTTAAGGTTTGAAAATGTTAAGATCATTAATTGCAAACTCTTAAAACTATGTCTAATGTGAAAATTAATCATAGTTTTGAAGGTATTTAAATATGAATAAAACAGCAACAAAAGCTTTCTGAGAAACTTAAGAAGGGCTGATTTTAAAGTAATAAATGGAGTGTTCTCATGGTTAACATAAGCAATCCCAGTTTTTCTCTCCCTGTGACTTCTGAGTTTTTTGTGATACCTATATATAGCTAAGTGTTTTTGTTTAATTGAATTTTTTATGTCTAGCAAATATACTTGTCTGAAATAGCTGAATCCAAGGATTTACAAAGAAAAGGTTGGTAACAAGTTGAATATAAGGACTAGTTAAATAATGTATGAATATATCAGAGGCCCATTGCATGAAGAGATTCCTGCAATAGGCCTTCCTTCCCCTGCCTGCACCGGTTTTCCTCTGGCGCCTGGAACTCAGGCCTTCGGTCTGGCCGCAGTGGAGAAGCCAAGCCTCTTCAGTCTTCAGTCTTCAGTCTTCACTCTGGCCAGAGCCTTCAGTCTTCGCTCCTTGTCTGTGTAAGCAAATTAACCTCCATCTTTGTTGGGTTAATTTGTATAGTGACTCTGGCTGGTAAGCATAGTGTAGTGACACCAATTTGCATTTTTCTCTTTTATTGGTATAGATGTAATGAAATATTATGCAGCTATTAAAAATCTTATTGGAACTTTGCTGATGTGGAATAATATTCATAACATTGTTTAAAGTAAAAAAGGAAATAATCGTACCTATATATGTTATGATTCTAATTGTTTAAAAACCAATAAGATAAAACGTAACTTCTATATGCACATATATGTTTGCAATTATCTAAAAAACATCTGAAAATATACACATTAGGTGGTCATAACTGGTTATTTTGGGTGATAATTGTGGAATTGGAGCTAGGTGTAGGGTGGATGGGGGAGGGAGGATGCAGGGAGGGGTGGATTTTCCATGATTATATATATATAATTTATTTTTTTACAGAGAGGAAGGGAGAGGGATAGAGAGTTAGAAACATCGATGAGAGAGAAACATCAATCAGCTGCCTCCTGCACAGTCCCCACTGGGAATGTGCCCGCAACCAAGGTACATGTCCTTGACTGGAATCAAACCCGGGACCCTTCAGTCCTCAGGCTGATGCTCTATCCACTGAGCCAAACTGGTTAGGGCCATGATTATTAATTTTGCTTTGTTAGAGATTTAAAAAAATATTATAGGAATAATTAAGTTAATATACATTTAATACATTATAGGCATAACTAAAATTTTTATGTATGAACATATAAAATTATTGTCAGATATTTTAGCAAAAAACAAATAGTAATTACCTTCAGCTCTAGGAGAGTAAGTATAAATTTAATTTTCTATGTATACTTGTAGTTTTTCCCACAGTTTTGTATAAGAAATATGTCTTACTTTGGAATAGGAAAAATTGACTAAGGTAAATATTGACAATAGAAACTAAGCAGGGAATCTTGAAATGTTATTTTAATACTTTAACAATATTAATACTTGGACAAAAATGATAATTTTTATTTAAAATTAAACAGCAATATCTCTTACATCTTGTGCAAAATGTATAGAAGTCTATTTGTATGGCTCTAGAAACTAAAACCTATTATGATTAATAAAACCATAGGCAAATAGGTTTTCTTTCTTTTGTCTTTGAATGGAATTGCTATGTATTATGAGAAAATGTTTTTAGAGTTTCCCAGAAGGTTCTCCTAGAGAATTACACCTCTAACTAACTGTAGCACATATTAAAATCCAACCATGGGCCTGGAAAATAATATATACTTTAATTAAATATATGTGGCGAAATCTCATAAGATGCACTTCAGAAGTGTATTCAACTTTCCATCGTAAGTCCCTAGGCCCTTTGAAGTTATAGAGTGAAATGTATTTTATATTCACATGACAGATGTAACTCAAGAAATGCCTCTGAATTTTTATACATTTTCAAATTCATTGCCCTGTCCCCAAAAGCAATCTCTTACAGGTTTGTATTTTGTTCTTGCTTTCAAGATGCTGATATTCTGCATACAAAGATCACCATAATCACAGCACTGGCATCAAAGGGTTTCCAAAGATGTCATGGAATGAAATGAAGCCATCTTATTACAGAGCTTATTCTCTCGTTCGCCTTGACGTGTCCTGCTCGTGACCTGCGTGCCAGCCCCGCGGAAAGAAAATGATGCTGCTACCTCTGCTAGGCCAGGGAAGTTGAAGTTGATTGAGAGGCTTCCGTGTCCCAACTCTACCTGTCGCCTGCCTCCATCCCCCAACAAACCAGTGTGAACTAATGTCAACTCCCTTCGAGGGCTTGTGGAAAAGAAACTGTGACCCGAATGAAGAATGCACTGCAAATGTCAACATAAATTTCAGCTAAAAATGATATTTTTCAAGGAGATCTAATGAGAAAACTGTTCAAAAGACAGAGTTAGAGTTTCCTGGTTCCACATTTAATTAACTCAATCTGACTTTTATTATGCTTTGTATTATGTGTTTCCCTGTTCAGTAAACAGCAGAAAATTAAACTAGGGCAACTGCCATCTAGCAGTAAATTTAATTGAAAAATAATGAATTGCCATGGGCACCATAGGGTTTTGTGCAGATAAACTTATTTTTACTGGAAAGTTTCCACTTGCATTTGTCACAACTTGATATATAAAAGGAACGGAAGGAGTGAAATATGGTAGTTGATGGAAGATGAATAAGAGTGGAATGGCCTTGGAGAATAATTCAGAGGCTGGCTTTTAAGACTTGCAGCGGATGAGCCGCACTTCCTCCTGAAGAGCAGAGCTGGTCCAGGGGCCTTTAACTGCCTTCTGACAGGCAGAGTGGCAGCTACTGTGCCCTATCGGCTTCAGCCCAGGAAGCTTGCTGCGGAAGAAGCAGGTAACCCTGAGAGTCAGGAGTGCACATGATTTAGGGGAAAGAGATTCTGCAGAAAAAATAAAAAGGTGCTTCCAAATAATTCAATGACCTGTGACTAGGAGCCTCTTAAGTCATTCAGAGTTGATAGGAATCAAAGGTATTTCTAAACATTTGGCTTTTTATTTTCTGTCCTTGATATCTTTTCCTGATGTACAGGTACCCTTTTTAAAAAAATAATATTTTTTATTGATTCCAAAGAGGAAGGGAGAGGGAGAGAGAGATAGAAACATCAATGATGTGAGAGAATCATCAACTGACTGCCTCTTGCATGCCCTCCACTGGGGATCAAGCCCACAACCCAGGCACGTATCCATGACCAGGATCTAACCTGGAACCCTTCGGCACCCAAGCTGACATTCTACCCACTGAGCCAAACTGGCTGGGGCTAGGGCCCCTTTTAATGGGTCATGGTTTGAGTTTGTGTCCAGGCAAGAGAAGGTTTGAATTAAATCGGGAGAAAAATGAAGTCTTTCTGACTGATACGGAAACTACCGCCTCTGGTTCTCTCTGCAGTGCGGAGGGCAGGTGTCTGTGGCTAATTGCAGATTCCATCTTCCAGGTTCAAGCACTGGGGATGGAACAGAGCTCACACTCCCTCCCAGCTCCCCAAAGTTCCACATGTGTGTGATCTTCCCTCTCTCTGTCACTGCTGCAGAAGTTGTCACTCAGTTACTCCCCCGATTCCAGCGACAGTTCCCACGACGAACCTTGAGCCTTTTGGACTTCTCCCTGAGGCCCTTTAGCAGAAAAGAATCCACTGTTTGGTGTTAGATATTTGTTTGGGACTCTGTATCACACCTTACTGGTGAAGAGTCATTTATTCATTCAGTACATATTTCCTAAGCACAGGCTATGTACCTGGCACTGTTCTAGACACTAGGGTTTTAAAAAAAGCACGCATATTTCTGACTTCGTGAAACTTACATCTTTGTGGGGAGGTGCGGGGGGAGGGAGATAGATGGGCAAAGTAAGTGACTGTGTTCTGGGCTGACACTTCCTACGGAGAGCTACACGGATTTCCAGGAGTCGGCTACTGGTTACGGTACCCCCTCGCCCGCCTCCCAAGAAGGTGCATTTGAGAAACGACTTGAGGGAAAGGAGAGTGTACCTTGTGGGTGTCTGAGGGAAAGATGTTCGGGCGGAAGAGACACCTGGTGGCAGCTGGCTGGGCTCTGGGCAGGGGATGCCTGGGTGTCCTTGGAAAAGCAGAGGCCAGTACAGCAGAAATGGAGTGAAGGAGGAGAGAGGAGGCAGAGTGGTAGTAGGGCCAAGTGGTACAAGGCCTCTGTGGCCACTGTATGACTCTTAAATCCAAGCAAGGTGGACAGCTAGGAAAGGGCCTGGACATAAGTGACCAGACCTCCCCTGGGAGGAGACTACAGGAAGCAGGTGGACACAGGTAGACTAGCTGGACTGCAGCGAGTATGTGGGGGAACCAGGGTGGCTGGATCAAGGTGTTCATCATGAGAGTTAAGAGCTTCTGGAATAATGCAACATCTTTAGCCAATGTCCTAATCTATGCAATGAGGAGGTAACACTTCACTTGGATATCTTAAGAATTGAAATTATGTATGTAAATACATATCTAATCTAATAAAAGAGTAATATGCAAATTGACCCTCACTCTCACACCCACAAGCCACGCCCACCAACCAATTATGAGCAAATATGCAAATTAACCCAACAAAGATGGTGGCACCCGGTCCGCCTCAGCCCCACAACTGAAGTAACCAGGCCTGTTAGCCAGGCAGGTGGTAGGGGAGGCAGGGAGGGCAGAGGGGCAGAGCCATCAATCACAGGAACCTGGAAAGGGGTAGAGCTGGCAATCTCAGGGATTGAGGGATCTTCTACCCAGGTCTGAAGCTGCCCACAGAGACCCCTGGCCTGGGAAGGGGCAGAGCCAGCCATTGTGGGGGTTGGGGGGGGTCTTCTGCCCAGGCCTGCATTCTAGACCAGAGACTACAGGCCTGGGTAGGGGTGGAGCTGGTGATCAGAGTGAACTACAGAGGAAACACCTTTTCTTACTGCTCATTGGCTAAGCTCCCTGCATACCACTGGTAATGTTCTTAGTAACTTGGATAATAAGAATCCCTAAAGGTGATCTGGGGTTTTTCCACCACACTCCTGGAGAAAAAAAAAATGAAGTCCACTGCTGGAGGGCTAAGAAATGTCATATCCTGCCCTAGTCAGTTTGGCTCAGTGCATAATGCCTCAGCCTGCTGATTACAGGGTCTGGGTTCAATTCTGACCAAGGGCATGCACGTAGGTTACAGGCTCCTCCCTGGTAAGGGCCCAGGTCAGGGCTTATGCAGAAGGCAACCAATTGAAGTGTTCTTCTCACTTTGATGTTTCTCTCTGTTTTTCACTTCTCTTCCACATTCTATAAAAATCAGTGGAAACATATCCTCAGGTGAGGATAAAAAAGAAAGAAAGAAAGAAATGTCATCTCCTATGAAAGACACATCTTGAAAATGCCTAAAGAAAGTTGTCATGTTTTCATGCTGAAGGGACTGGAGTTCATGTTAATGAAAACACCTTGGTGGATGTGGTGAGTGGCAGTGGCTGTAGCAGCAGAGTGATGGGGCTGGTGGCTTCTCCTGATTAGCCTGGTTGCCTCCCACAAAGGGAGGCCAGACTGTGGCTTAGGCCTGCTCTCCATGGGGAGCAGGGAGTGGGCCTAAGCTGTCAGTAGGACATCCTCTGAGGGCTCACAATATGTGAAAGGGGGCAGGCTGGCCTGAGGAAACCCCCCAGAGCACAAATTTCGTGTACCGGGCCCCTAATTGTCATACAATATGGAATCGGCAGATATTCATTTTTGGAGACTATAATTAATATACATTTAAAAAAACCCACCAGGAACAATATTGACAACCATAGTGAGTTAATGGACATATTTATGTACATAAATTATATTTTTAAGACAGCACTGGAATTGGTAAGCCAGGCTCATGATAGTGTTACACTAAGAAGGTAAAGAAAAGAAAGGTATAGAGACAGTAGTTGAAAGGAATTGTAGCCTGTTTTCTTTCTCTCTCTCTTTCTTCAAGCAACAAAGAGAAGAACATCAACAGTTAAGCCTAGATGATATTACCAGGGGTGTTTTTATATTAATCTTTGCTTTTTAAAATAATATTTAAAACATTTTTAACTTTAATCTTAATTTTAAAATTAAAACAAATTAGAGAGGGCCATAAGGAGGGAAAAAAAGAGTGAAGGAAAGGAGGGAGGAAGGAAGAGGTTCAGTTAAAGGAAAGAGAAATAAGATTAACTATCGTGTACTTTAAGCAGATTTTATTTCAGTTTGAAATATGGCTTTTTAAATATTCGTCAACAGCTAGATGTTAACTGGCAATCATCTACATGTTTAGTAACAATCCTACTGAATTGTAACACCACTTTAGAGATTATAAACCCTTTTATATGACAATGCATTTAGGTCTCAAAATCACTGTAAATGACAACATGGCAGTTAAGGAATTCCCACTTTACAGGTGAGGAAATTAAAATTCAAAGTTGCTCAATGATTTTCCCAGTTCTCAGGGAATGAATGCTGCCAAGGTGGGCTTGGGACCACAGTTCAAATAACTTGCATTTGGTTTTCAGCACCAACGAGGAGGTAACATTTTACTTGGTTATCTTAAGAATTGAAATTATGTATGTAAATACATATCTAATCTAATAAAAGAGTAATATGCAAATTGACCCTCACTCTCACACCCACAAGCCACGCCTACCAACCAATTATGAGCAAATATGCAAATTAACCCAACAAAGATGGTGGCACCCAGTCCGCCTCAGCCCCACAACTGAAGTAACCAGGCCTGTTAGCCAGACAGGTGGTGAGGGAAGCAGGGGGGGGCAGAGGGGCAGAGCCATCAATCACAGGAACCTGGGAAGGGGTGGAGCCGGCAATCTCAGGGGTTGGGGGATCTTCTGCCCAGGCCTGAAGCTTCCCTCCATAAACATGTAACTATGAATTGGCAATTTAATAGTTCGTGGTTGTTTTTTTTTTTTTTTTTTACAAGAAACATATGGATGCTGTTCGCACTCTAAAAATCCAAACAGTAAGCAAAGCTAAGTGCTTCCTGGATCCACTAGCCCCACTTCCCAAGCCCGGTGAGCTAGCTCACAACCACCTTCCTCAGAAGAACTGCTTTTGCTATTAGTGTGATCCTTACAGAGCCGGCCTGCATAATTTTACACATGTATTTGCACCTGTGTAAACAAAATTTCATTTTATTTTTAACATAAGGAAGATAAAATTTTATTTCTTTCTGTAATAAATTTCTCAAATGTCTTCCAAAATGGTTAAACCAATAAAATACTGCATAAGAATTGATTGCTTCACATCCACCAGTATTGTATATTAATATCAATCTAAAAGGAAAAAAAAAACCAACTAAGTGCTATTTTTTGGTTGTATTTTCTTAATCACAAGAAAAATAGACCATCCATGCATTGGCTGCTTGCATTCTCTTCTGTGTCTTCTGTTATTTTGTCTTTTGGATGGTTTGCTATCTTATTTATTCCAGTTTATCTAGCTATTAATTCTTTATGTTTAAATGTGTTTCAAGTACTTTCACAGTTTTTCTTTGCCTTTTAACATTTTCTATGATACCTTTTATCATATAACAAATTCTAAACATTAATATAGACAGAATTTTCATTTCTGCTTTCTTTATGAACATGTGTTAGAAGGACTCACCTATACAGAAATTAATAAGCACTTTTATATATACTTATACTAGAGGCCCAGTGCACAAAATTCATGCATGGGGGTGTCCCTCAACCCAGCCTGCACCCTCCCTCTCCAAACTGAGACCACTTGTGGGATGTCTGACTGCCAGTTTAGGCCCAATCCAGCAAGGACCCTGCAGTGATCAGGCTTAAACCAGCAATCACACATCCCTCTCACAATCCAGGACCACTGGCTCCTAACCACTCACCTGCCTGCCTAATGCCTCCAATTGCCCTCCCCTGCAGGCCAGTTTGCTTCCACTCCCCTCCCCTGCCAGCCTGATCACCCCCAACTGTCCTTCCCAGCTGGCCTGATCACCCTTAACCCCCTGCCAACCTGATCTCACCCCTAACTGCTCTCTCCTGACAGCCTGGTCTCACTCCTGCCTCTGCCTCAGCTCCTACCACCATGGCTTTGTCCGGAAGGAAGTAGGATGTCCAGAAGATGGTCTAATTAGCATATTACCCTTTTATTAGTATAGGTAGATTATATAGGATAGAATTGCTTAAATGGGCAGGGGGATCCTTTTTCAGCAGGAGGAGATGCTTTTGGCAGACAAAAATACATAACCCTTATATCTGGACTGATAGCCAGCCATATGCATTATACTGCCAAACTGGTCATTAAAAAAATTGAACTGCTTTCTTACACCTTACACCAAACAGCTGCTGCTCTTAAAACACCTCCTCAGGTTCCACCTTGGGTTCTGCCTTCACAGTTTACCCAGATTTGGTACTGGTCGGTTTCTATGCCAGTCAGTGTCAAAAGCTCTGCCTCTTAGGCAGCTATTGGCTTCTCTGGAAAACCCAGAACAGCCCCACCAACAACTGTCTCTCCCTCCGGGCCTCTCTCTGGGCCTAATCCACAGCTGCTACGAAGGTGGTGAGGTCGTTATGCCTCCATACTGGCCGCAGGGATGCGGTGGAGAGGCCTTGCTGTGACAGGAGTCTGTGGGCTGTCGGGGAGGGACTGAGAGGTGCTCCATGCACTTCCTGGTGACTGTTCATTTGGTCATTTCGGTTGTTACAGCCATTGGCCTTTTATTGTTATGATTTTGCTTTTACATTTAGCTCCTTAGCTGTGCTTGAGTTTATTTCTATGATAGCATAAAAATTGATTTTCTAAATAGAAATACAGCAATTCCAGAATCATTTAATGAAAAGTCCAAACTTTTCCCAATGATCTAAAGTGTCACCTTTGTCCTATATAATTTTTCATGTAGACTGAATCTATAGGTACTCTATGACTTTAGAATGAATACTTTCAAACTGACACATTTTAGAATTTAGCTGTTGAGTTACATGAGTAATCTATGCATTTAAAAACTCAAGCAGCTCATAATATAGAGCAAATACTTCCATTGTTCTTTGACTTATATCCCCCTGCCCCAGCTGTGGGCTCTTCCTCAGGAAAAAAACACAATTATTGGTCTTTAATTCTCATATCCTTTTTAGTCTTAAATATAAGTATAGTAATGATACGAGCATACAAGTAGATTCTCTGCATAAAAATGAAAATGCTAAGACTGGAGGTGTCTTTGATAATCCTTTTCAGCACCCAACCCTCCTTTGCAGTAACTACTATGAATAATTTACGGAATTTCCTTCCAGAACTTTTTTAAATGCATTTATATGTACGTAGGCAGTTAAAACACAACTAGGGCTTATGTTTAGCTGGCATACAATGGTGGGCTTCTATCAGTTATTGAAATATTGACATACTGTTTAACAGAGAGCTTTTGCCTTTAGTTACCCAAGTACTCCACTTGGCTGGAGCACCCCACATCATCTTCACCTGCCACCTCCCAGCTCTGTGAATTCCCCATAACATAGCAACTGATGATGAGGAGAATTAATGTCCCAAATAACAGGAGGCCCCCAGCACTTCAGTCAGCATTGATTGTGGCCCATTGGTTTCCTACATCCTAGTTAAACATCTTGAATGCATAGTACACATAGTAGAACTCTAAGGAACACAATTCAGTTTAAAAAATCAAGTTGGAGAGCGTGGTAGGCAGAATGCCCCTCACAAGTGTTCACATCTTAATCCCTGGAACCTGTGACTATGTTATAAGACAAAGGGATGGGGATCAAAGCTGCAGATGGCACTAAGGTTACTAATTAGCTCATTTTAAGATGAGGAGATGATTGTGGGTTATCTGGGTGGGTCTGATATAATCGCAAAAGTCTCTAGACCTCAAAGAGAGAGGTAGGAGTGTCGGAGTCCGAGACACCCCAAGATGCTGTGCTAGTGGCTTTGAAGACGGAAAGGGCCACCATCCCAAAGATGCAAGCAGTAAGCTTGTGGCAACTTATTACAGCAGTAGGCAACTAATAAAGAGAACTGAAAGCACAGTATACAATTTATATCACAATATAATTTATTTCAAACCTCTCTAAGCTGTTTCTCATCTCTAAATTCTAAACAAGAATCCCTACAAAGACTTTCTAACTGTGTGTGACATTTAATGGACTATCTTCAGTTCTCATCTTCTGAGAGCTTATGGCCCTGGCCACTATAGAGACCTCTTTTCTAGATCCCCTCTTCTCCTTTAGTTTGCGGTACTCTACTCTCTGTCAGTTCACTTCCTGCATCTTTCACCATGCATTTGAGCATTACCTCGGGACCTTTTTCATTTATTTACTTATTTATTTTGTTGCTCACTTTTTGCTGCATCTAATCAGCGTTCTACACATTTTGATCTCTCTCTTTCTCTTTCAAATCTGTGTGGAGCCCTTGCTTACCCCACTCACTCCGATAGCTCCACCACTCTGCTAATGCGTTTCAATGCTTATTCTTTCCATCATGAAGACAATCATACTGTTTTGCTTGTCCTGCCACTCTCTGACTTATATTCTGTGGCTTCTAGAAAGTCAAATAGTATTGGAAGTTGTGTGACTGTTATCAAAAATCCTTGTTCTTTCTAAGAAGACGAGGTGTTTTCACCTCCTGATGCTTCCTCGGTTCTCACAATTACTCAGATCCAGAGGAATCAGATATGTGAAATCTCACACTTGCCAGCTGTCACAGGAAGGACAATGTGTGTGTGCCAGTGTTAAAGTGAGACTGTAGGTGTGAGGAGACCCCCAGAGAGCCAATTCTCAAACAGAAGTATGAAAAAGAAGGTAGCCCGTATCATCATCATTATCTCCTTCTTCATCTTCAATACAATAACAGATTATACTTGAAGGCACTTAACTCTGTTGCCTCCCAGTGGGCAGAGCTTTTGAGGGAAACCGTATTACTGAGAGAATAAAGGCATCTCATTTTCTTTGCTCATTTGAAGCATAGCTCCAGTCATTCTGTGATCCTACTACCTCAGCGTCTGCCTGGGGAATGTCAGAATCAGAGGATAGCTTGTAATTGGCCTCACACACTGATTACAAACTAAAAAGACTAAAAGAGGCAGGTATTCTTGAGACCAGGGTGAGACCCAGAAAGAGAGATATGATTTAGTGAGGTAAATAGAGGGGAGGCATCAAAGGCAAGAGCAGGAGGAGGCAAGGAAAATTATCATTTAGACCCCCACAGGTCTGCATTTTTGGAAGGAGTAAGAGTAAAAAGCCTGTTTCTAACATCAGCTGGTCCAGGTCAAAACAGCAGTGGCTAGACATCATTTAAGGAGACCGTGCTTTCTGTGCTGTACAGAGAGAGTTTGGACTCCATAACTAGACCAGAAACTCTCAACTAGTAAGATCAGGTCAAAGGACATCCTGAAAAAGCTGAATAAGCCAGAGAAGTCTCACCGATCTCCCATGGAGCTTGGCCAGCTCCTGTTTCCCCATCACGTGAGTTGGACAGTGGAGACTGCAGCCTGGACCTGGCACTGGGAGAGGGATTTCCTCCAGGGGACATGAGGTTGAAGTGGGCCCATATCTGCTACAGGCTCTCAGCAGACATCTGCTGGCTTATCCCAGTGCAAGGGGAGTTTGGGCCACACATAGGGCTCATATGGGCTATGGGGTTAACATCACAGAGGGATGAGAAAAAACCCCACCCTGTTCTAGAAAATATATGTGATTTCCCCAGCAAGACCCACTTAACCCAGCCCTGTAGAGAGCCTGGGGGATGAGGCATCAACAGGCTCTGTGGGAGTCTTCCACCGTGGGGTGGGGGTGCTCTTAGGCAGAAGTGCCTGGGAAGGGGGCAGGGCTTCCTGGGAAGAGGGAATGGAGGACCACGGACAAAACTGTTCTGACAACCCATCATGCATCTCTTCTACACGTCTGGGTACAAACTCTTCTCCTTAACCAATTCCCAAAATAACCATCGGACCAGGAGGTGGAGGGGAGGTGAAGGTGAATATTTCTACAAGAACACAAATAGAACGAAAGAGGCCCATTTTGGGTATCAGATTAAGATTTTGGAATAAAATAATGAAGTGGAAACCAAGCCGGTCCAGATCATTTTCCCAGGTGCAGAGGTGACACCGCTCTGTCGGGATACGGGTGGCAGCCCCTCCCTGCCTTGGGAGAGCCCTCCTCATGGGAAAGAGGCAATGAGTCACTTGGCTGATATTTCATTGTCCTTTTGCTGTCCTGCTGCTGTGCTTGGTGCTTAGGCTGGAAAACGGGGACACAAGTGCCCGGCATCTCTCCCTCCTACCGGGAGCACACCCCGCCCTTTCTTTTGCAGTGTCAACACCTCCTCCCACCCACCCCACTCTAACTTTGGGTCAGGATGGTGACAGCCGACTTCTGCATGAACTACCCACAGAATGGGAGGAAAAAGCAGAAAGCTCAGCTAAGCCCAGGAGAGTTTTCCTTGAATCTTTTGAACCGCACTTAGCATCTTTTCAAGGTAAAGCTTGAAGGCTGCTAAAGATCAGGAACCATTGAGACTTGGTCCCGGGGTTGTAAAACCAAGCTTCTTCAGGTTTGGTCTCATGTGCACAATAAGAGTCCTGAGGGTGCAGAGCTCCTGTGAGCGTCCAAGTTCCAGCAGCGCTCAGGAAAACCTCTCTCTCTCAATTCTACGATGCCATATAAGGTATCCTAACACATCAAGATACTCTCTAGAATAATTCTGCCAATGTTTGTTAACTTGTAGAACATTTAAAATAGCCCCTTCTTTCGCATCCTTTTTGCGAACAATAGTAACTCCCTTTCAGAATGAACAGACAAAAGAAAAGAACCCCCAAAACCTTCAGAAATGCGAGATGATGCAGTGAGGTTCATCTGTTTTCCGCTGGGAATGATTTTGGTGTATTTCTATTTATTTTTCAGAGCTCAGATAAGGAAAAAAAATATTATTTTCTTTTCTCTGTGTGTGTCATAAATGGGTATAATTGCCCAAAAGTCAACAAAGACTTCTGATGTAAACCCTTGGTAGTTTCAGCTAAGCTCCTTCAAAGGCCACGCATACCTGAGGACCTGGGAGGCGGGATCTGTTTGCACAGTTCTTTCCAATTCCAATGAACACTGAAGACGTTTATTTCAAAATAATCCTTCTGTATTAAGCATTGGCCTATTGACAGGTTCTCTTTTATCATAATTGTATGAAGTTTATTTTCTAAATGAAGGTTTATTTTCGCATGGAAGTCTGAGATTTTGCATTGTGTATATGAAGCAATTAGTTTGGGATTTTTGGAATTTATGTTAGACCAGACAGATGTCTTCAATTTACACGCGCTAGGAGGTGACAAACCCCATTAACATTTGAAAGCTATCAATTTGCTTTATCTTTGTTCTTCAGCATTCTCAGCAATGATGCAAGCTGACTCTTTTTGGTTGTTGTTGTTTGGCGCACTCCACAGTTTTTAGTTAGACAGAAATCAGTTTTAAGGAAAAAGATGGAAGATAGCTTTAATAATTGAATCACTGTCAAAATCTGGTGCATTACTTTAAGAAGCATGCATTTTGCCTTTATTAGGAGTGCATTTTTTCTCTTAGCAGTCATAATCCCTGCCTGTACACACGTCTGGTCGGCTAGCTGCTCCTTTAGTCCCGTTTTCTTTGTGCTGCCTGTGGCCCCAGACTTAAATCTGGTACTGCCTTTGCCTACCTTTCCTTTCGTTAGCTAGTGGTTATTTTTATAACTTAATCTCTAAGTTGTATATACTTAAACATGAATCTGCTTATTCTATGGATTGATCATATTCACTTAGATCAACATAGTTGTGCTCCCATTGTGTGCTAAGTCCTGGACTGTGTTGGTTGGAGGTGGGTGGGGGGTGTTAGGTGATGTGGTCCTTGTTCATTTTTATTTTGAAACTGAAGAACACACCAGTGCTATTATTATTTTTTTTTTTCAGGTGCACTCTGCAGCCACTAGATGGCCCAGTGGACATGCTCAGGTCTTCCCCAGGGTCATTATTTCAAAACCTGACAACCTAAATTGATATTCATTTTTCACATTGAAGTTCAAAACTGCACCTGAATTGTGCTGATTATAGGATTAGAAAATGAGGGCACCACAGACCAGGAACTTGATCTGAACAAACCCAGGCCTCTACACGACTCTCTTGTTTATGTGTTTGCTTTTCATTATGGCTGCCATGTTTTATTTTCAGTAAATGTGGGGTGTGTTATTACTGGCGAGGAGAAGATTATGGAGTCACATATGTCATCAGCAGTGTCAGATCTAGATCAAATGTAGGATGATTATACATCCTGACACAGTTGTTTTTGAAATATAGGGTAATCCTTTATGTACAGGATGTCTGACAACTCTTGTTTTAGTGACATTGTACTAGACTTTGAACTCATGCTGTTTCCTTTATCTTGGATTAAGTTATTTATGTATGAGTGCAATAGAACTAAAACACTTAGAACTAAGATTAGAAAGATATTTCCTTAACATAACTACTTCAAACCACTTCAAAATATCTATCAAAATATATTGAGTGGTGAAATATCATAGGCATGCCTATTAAAATGAGGAACAAGAAAAGTATGTTTGCCATCATAATGTAAACATTTTTTTCCTGGACATTCTAGATAATGTTGCAAGTCAAGAAAAATAGAAAAGGTATTCTCCTTAGGAATAGAGAGACAAAATCATTGTGTGGAAATCATATTATTTTCCACCTAAAAATTAAAGGTTATAATATTGAAGTATTATGTAAGTTTCAAATAAATTGTACCAAAGTCATTTAAAGCTAAATGTACAAAATAAACTTTCCTATATTTGGCAGTTCTTAATTAAATAAAACAAAAATATATTCCACTTACAACATGCAGGTTGCTTAAAAAAAAATGCACATGATCATGTGGTAAATATTACAGAACTTTCCTGAGTGGCATAAAAATCTTTTTTAAACAAGAAAAGATTACACTCCTCCAGGATGGGAAAGAAATATTGTAAATGTATTAATCTTTCCCTTAATTAATTAAAAAATTAATACTAATCTATGAAATGTTATCCCAGAATTTACATTTCTGATTTCACAAGTGCACGAGAGCCAAGAAAATAAGAATCTAGGACTCTTCCCTTTTAAGCAGTTTGTTTATAATTTATCACAAACCTACAATAAACATAACTATAGCACTAATCACTCAAAGGGATAATAAGAATTCATATATAATAATATAATATGTTATATTATCAGCTAAATACTAATTCATATATATGATACTGAGGCAGGATAGTAAGATGCTAGGCAATTCCTTGGCAAGTGGAATGGGAAAACTGAGAAATAAAGTTAAGTGGCCAAGCAATGTACAGCCTCATAATAAATCTCAAGGTCTTATCTTTCCTAACCAAGGACACTTAGGAGCCAATGGTTTACACATTTCAGATTGTGCAGGGGAAGACCCGCCTGGTTCCAGTCTCTCTTTGGTGGCATTCTGTAAAGATGAGACAGAACAGAGAATGACCCTGATGCCCTCACATTAAAGGACACACCTGGAAAGCTGATGAATATTCTATCGAGATCCTCCTTTGACACCTCTCCTAAAAGTCTTGCCTTTAGAAAAGGACCCAGTTCATGCTGTTCCTCAAGTGTGCTGGTGCCCTACTCCCATTCTTTCCTCAGGTGTGTATCTTTGCTTTCTGTCTCCTAAGCTCTAAAGTTTTTCCCAAGGCTTGCAACCAGGGAAACCGTGGGCAGTGGCAGCTCCTCCCAGGATAACCCTCTGAACCTGCCCCCAAAGACCCTCCTGTTGCCTCTGTAACTTGTTACCTGAGTCCACACAGCCCAGCTGGGTCACTTCTGCCTGTCACTTTCTTTCTGAAGGCCAAGGCAGCCTTGTCTAGGCTTGACTCTTCCTCGTGTTCCAAAGGGCCAAGACAAGCTCCATGCAGGCTCACTCCTGTTGCCATGATCATGCCTCTTCTATCTTAAGCCCTTCCTTTGTCTGCCTATCCCCAGCTTTAATAAATGTTCTCTCAAAATTACCTGGGCTGCATTGTGAAATCTTTCCTGCACAAAACCAAGAGCCACATATTCCAGACTGTGCCTAGACAGACCCACCTCAAGCCCAGTCCTTCTCTGATGACAATACCATATCTAAACTAATAAAAGCGAAATAGTAAAATTAACCATTTCTCCGAGACAGGGTAAGCCACGCCCACCAGCCAATCAGAGCGGCTGTATGCAAATTAGCCCAGCCAACATGGAGGCCGCCACTCAGGGACCTGAGTAAACAGCAGTTTCCATTGCGGCAGGAGTGAAAGAAGCTGGGCCCGCTCCGCTTAAACTGGCTCTAGCGAAACACAGATTTGAAACAATATAACAATCATAGAATCCTCGGGAGCTGAAGGAAAGAGCAGCCCGGGCCTAACCAGTAAAAGTAACAATTGTTTCATTATAGATGCTGCGAGGTGAGGCAGATGAGGCTTCCTTAGTAGTTAGTAGGCCACCTTAAAGAAACACTGTATCAATTATAGAAGATAAACAAACTCCAGGCCTTAAAGGAACAGCATCAATTATAGGAGATAAACCTCTGAAACCTGCGTCCAGCCAGCCTTGCTGGATTGTTGGGTCAATGGGAGCTGTGGGCAGCCTTAAAGCCCCTCACCCAGGCTGGTCAGGCACGCCAGCAGGTGGACATCCCCAGAGGGGTCCCAGACTGAGAGAGGGCACAGGCCAGGCTGAGGGACCTCCCGAGTGCACAGAGCGGCTGCAGGGTGGAACAGTGCAGGACCCAGGACCCGTGAGTGGGAAAGAGGCGGCAGGGTTGGAGGGCACCGGGAAGCGGGTAAGAGGTGGCAGGGGGTCGGCAGCCTGCTTGGTG
>PVJC01020048.1:0-16792 GCA_004026665.1 Murina feae
ATGTTTCAAAAAGCTGTGTTTCGCTAGAGGCAGTTTAATCGGAGCTGAGCTGAAGGGCTCAGCTTCACTTTCGCTGCTGCCGCAATGGAAAGGGCTGTTTACTCAGGTCCGGGAGTGGCGGCCGCCATGTTGGCTGGGCTAATTTGCATACAGCCGCTCTGATTGGCTGGTGGGCGTGGCTTACCCTGTCTCAGAGAAATGGTTAATTTTAATATTTTGCTTTTATTAGTTTAGATGCCAGGTTTATTGCTGGGCCTAGAGAAAATGAATTTCAGTTAGGGTTTTCCTTGTGTGTGACCTAAGTTTTCATGGGATTCTAGCAGATCACTATGAACAAAAAAGGTACAGGTGAGGGGAGACTCTCCAAAAATCTTCACCATGAGAGGAAAAACAATAGCTCTGTCCATCATAAAATCATATTTCTAGCTCTATAATGGCCATCACCTTTTAATCCTAGAACAAATAGCACAGGAGATATTGCAAGTCTAATACATTATTATTAAATACTAAAATTTTCCATCAAACGAATATTCTTCATGAGAAAGTACTGGGTCTCATATTTTACTATTACACCTACACAGGACAATTCATGAGGTTTCAAATAGCTGACGAGCAAAATTATCAATTCACTGGTAAAGAATAAAACAAGATTGTTTTGTCAACCAACTATGGAAACTTATACTTTGGATTATATTCTTTTAATGGTCAGTATAACTAAATTTCTTCAGAATAAAATTGAGCTACACATCATAAAGACAGATATCAAATATTTCTGAAGATAGCTTAATAACTTTGTAATTAAACTAACATATAATTGAGTAAATAACAAATGCAGATCTGTAAATTATGCAAATACACATATTAGTTTCACTTGGAATAATATTTTCTCCTAATCTATCCTATATAATAAAGAGGTAATATGCAAATTAACCCTCAGGCTGCAAGATGGCTGCCTATGACCAGGCTGGCAGGGGAGGGGATTTAGTGAGGGATGACCAAACTACTGAACAGCAGCCTATGTAGGGTGACCAGGCTGGCAGGGGGATCATGAGGGGTGACCAGACCAGCAAGAGGTGGCAGCTGAGGGTGACCAGACTGGCAGGGAGGGCAATTAGGGGCGACCAGGCTAGCAGAGGGGGACAGTTGGTGGCCTAAACCAACAGTTAGGCATCCCATGAGGGGTCCTGGATTGGAGAGGGTGTAGGCTGGACTGAGGGGATACCAATAACTCCAGATAAGGGTGACCACCAGAGAATAGAGAATTAGGGCAGAGAAAACAGTGCAAAATGATATTGAGAAAAGAAAAAAAATAATATAGAAAAGAAAAAGAATAAAAAAGAAGGGTAAAAATATATGTATATGGGGAAAAAACTCCACAAAACCAACAACTAAAGCAAAAAATGCAAATAACAAACACGCAGGAAAAAAGGGAGGAAACTGAATCTGAAGAGGCAGAGATTATTTCCAGAAGGTAAGGTAAAAGAATTTAATGAATGGGGGAATGGCCACAATTCAGTATAGAGGAGGTAGAAAGAGAATAAATGTATAAGAAAAAAAGTAAAAAACAAAATACTCAAGAATAAATGATAAATAATTAAAATATAACACACACACATACACATGCACACACACCGAGTTGCCAGATTATTATGACTACCTGATGTTTGTAGGCAAATTAATTATAATTTCACACTGAAGTTGCTAGAGGGCCAGATCATTATAAATAGGGAAGCAGGTTGTTTACCACGACAGTAGAAGTGATATTTTTCTAAAGATATGGGTAAACAGTGCGATTTAACAGCCTTTGAACATGGGATATATTTGAACATGAGTGGCCAGGTTATTATGACTACCCCATCAGTACTTCATTGAGCCACCTTTGGCCTTCAATATTGCAGCGATTCTTCTTGGCATTGACTCCATGAGATGTTGAAATGTGATGCGAGGAATCTGACACCATGCCTGATGAATAGCACTGCCCAGTTCTGTGAGATTTGATGGTTGTGGAACCAGCTGCCGGATGGCTCTTCTAACTTTGTCCCATGAATACTCATTTGGATTGACATCTGGTGATTGTAAGGGCCTCCTAAGCAAGGTAAAGTCTCCTTCATGTTCTTGAAAGCACTCCTGCACATTATGAGCACCATGGCATGGTGCATTGTCTTGTTGGAAGAAGCCATCTCCACTGAGATACGCCATCAACATGATAACATGAACTTGATCATCAAGGATACTTAGTATGTTGTGCTATTCAGATGTTGTTCCACACGAATTCAAGGGCCCAAATCATGCCAGAAAAACATGCCTCAAACCATAACACTGCCCCCACCAGCTTGAAGGGTTGTACTCATGCATGTGGGGTGCATGCTTTCATGCTATTTCTGCCAAATTCTCACTCAGCCATCTGCATGATGCAACTGGAAACGTGATTCATCAGACTACATGACTTTTTTTCCAATGCTCAACTGTCCAATCCTTGTGTTCCTGTGCGAATTGGAGACGTTTCATCTTGGTAACTGCAGATAGCAAAGGTGTTTGAACAGGCCTTTGGCTTCCATATCACATACAATGCAGTGTATGGCTAATTTGCCTACAAACGTCAGGTAGTCATAATAATCTGGACACTCACGTTCAAATATATCCCACGTTCAAAGGCTGTTAAATCACGTTGTTTACCCATATCTTCAGAAAAAAATCACTTCTACTGTTGTGGTAAACAACCTGCTTCCCTATTTATAATGGTCTGGCCCTCTAGCAACTTCAGCACGAAATTATAGATAATTTCCCCACAAACTTCAGGTGGTCATAATAATCTAGCCACTCAGTATATATAATAAATTTTCTCCCTTCTTTAATCTGTATATCAATATATTAATCTATTTTTGGAAAAGGAGAATAGAGTAGAATGTAGATAAGCCTGAGTTTGGTGAGTGAAACTAATTAAGCTATTAGTAGAAGAAGAGAGCAAGAAAGAAGAGGGAAAACAAAAGCATAAAAAACAAAAACAAACAATCAAACAAACAACAAGTAAAAAATTAGCTATCAAAGAAAGAGAAAAGAGAAGGGTGCATGGACTTGGAGCAGGGGAGAGGAAATTACATATATGAGTAAAGCAACAGACTATTCTAATAGTAATGCATCAATAAAGCAGATAAAGAAGATTAATTTTTAACAAGGAGTAAGAAAAAGAAAGGAGAGAAAAAACTAAAGTAGGAACAGGAGAAGAGGAACAGGATGAAAAAGGGAGAAGTGAGGAAGAAAGGGTTGGCATAAAGGAAAAAATGAGCTAGAGTAAAATAATGATAAAAAATGAAAATAGAATGTATAACACTAATCCCAAAATAAGAAAGGTTAAAAAGTATTAATAATAATAATTTTAAAAAATAAAGAAAGGAGAAAAAAATTTTAGTGTTTTAAGTAAAAGATTAAAAAAATTAAAAAGTGAAGAAGTGAAATTCGCTTCAGCTGACTTTTCATGTGGGCTGGTTTATGACTCCTCTCTACTGTTCTGCCTGCCACATCTAATCTTCCTGATAGATAGCCGGTACTGTGTTGAAGCTCCCAGCGATGCACTTCTCTTCTGTGTCAGATGCCACACTCTTGGTTTCAGCCAGGTGGAATCAATCTGCCTTCTTTGTTTTTTCTGCCTGCTTTCAGTTGTATTTACACAAGCATCTATTTCTTTTTTTAAAAGAAATATTTTAATATCGCTATTTTCCCTTTCTCTAAAATAGATGTGTCAGAGATGAAATAAAATCAGTAAAATGTATATGAAAGTAATATGTAAATTGATTAATAAGTAAACAATAGCAACATAATATAACAAAGACACGATATAAAAACAAAAACATGATATAAAAATAACATTGATAAAAACAATGACTGATAAATTGATTAAACTTATTCTACTATCTCCCTGTACATCACATTAAGAGTAAAAACACTTTCAGAGTGCTTGACTAATTTCCCTTGTGCTGAAGTATTTACAACTTTAACATCACATGCTCTTTGAACTTGAGAGAAAGCAACATATAACTGTCCATGTCCAAAAACAAGTTCAGGTAAGAATATTCCTACTGTGTCTAGAGTTTGTCCTTGTGTTTTATTAATAGTCATTGCAAATGCTGGCATCATGGGAAACTGTCTTCGAATTAACTTAAATAGGAGGTCATTATCAGATGGGGACAAATCAATTGTTGGAATCAGAACAATCTCTCCTGCAGATCCTATTAATACTTCAGCTTTGATTATGTTAGGTCGCAATCTTAAAAAAAAAAAAGAGTCTATTTCTGACATGGCCTCTAGGTGTTGATGTTTCTATATTAGTTTCTGGGACCAAATGGCTCCTCAACCCAGTCCCTGAGGGCTCCCTAGGGGTATTCGGAATCTTTGTTTCTCTGCTGAGCTCAAAGTCTTGGGCTGGCTACACTGCTAGGAGGGGTCTGGTCTTCAGGAGAAAAATGTCTGTTCAGGGTTGGAGGGATTGGACCGTCCCAGAGCTGGCTTCCTGACTGCCTCTCCCTATCTTGCTCCCCAGCTTCCCCTGTCCCACAGCCTCAGTGACTATTTGTAATTGAAAGATCCTATGCACTGGGTTTAGTGAGTAAAAGCAAGGGAATTATAAAACAAAGCAACCGCGCTACTGCTTGTCTTCCCCACCACCACCACCATCCCCCAACACTGCGAGGCTGGTGCAGAACTTCAGGCTGCCTTTCTGACTGTAGCCTCCCATGGCTGTGAGCTTAGATGTAGAGTCCCCTGCTGCCAGCAGCCCTGTGGACCCCCTTCCACATTTGAGGGCTACAATGACCCCAAGGGCCTCGGATTTGATGGGGTGCAGTCTCTCTCTGAGATTCTAGTCCTGGCTGCAGGCTTTTCTCCTTCCAGCCCAGATCTCCAATCCCACCACTCTCAAGACAACCTCTGACCTTTCCATCCACAGATTGTCTCTCCAACTGTGTTTAATTCACCTATTCTTGGTGGATATTATTCAGTTCAGCTGTTCCTTCTATCTACTCCATGAGAAGGCACAGTGCTCATCCACATATTCGGCGCCACTTTGTCTCCCCCTGGATAAACTTTTTAGGTGTCTGTATCCAGGGAGGCTGGAGTCTCAGTGTCCAAAGGTCCACAGCCGAGGCAGTTGGTCCCTGGCCAGTGTGGCTGTAGGGTCCTGGTTGGTGTCTGAGGTCTCCCCTGGTGGAGATGAGCTGGTCTCCCAGTCACAGCTGCTCTTCCCTTCAAGATGACACAGTCTCTGCAGCAGAGCTGGCCACCCTGGGATAGATTTCAGTGGTAGTAGAGGCTGCCTGGCCAGGGAAGTCTGGTAGACTAGCCCCCAAAAGTCCTGCGGAATATGACTGTCCCTTATTCACACATACACACGTGCCCACACATACACACACTCCTCTTTCACTTCCTCACTCACTCACACTCTTTCTCTCACTGCTGTCCTGTCGGCCACCATCTTGGATCATCCATAGCTTTATTTTGATACAGCCATGCTGAATACAAAGGTCAGACACTGAATAACTGCACAAATTAATAAGTATAACCCACATAAACCTATTTTTCTTGTTCTCAAAAAGTGAATTATTTCCTGTTGTGCACACAAAATAAGTCAGTACAAGACTAATCTTAATAGATATCAATCTCTCTATATAAAAGTCTAAGTGACCATTACCACTGGTCAACCAAATGACTGGTCAACTGGTTGCTATGATGTGCAGTGACCACCAGGGGACAGATGCTCAATATAGGAGCTGCCTCCTGGTGGTCAGTGCACTCCCACAGCCAACCTCCTGCAGCCCCTCTCCCTGGCCAGCCAGCCCAATCAGCCCCAATCTGGACTGGCCTAGATGGCCCTTATTGGCCCTGATCACTGCCAGGCCAAGGGACTCCACCCATACATAAATTTGTCCACCAGGCTTCTAGTAGAGAGAATAAGAGAATGTCATTTGAATGAGTAGACTGATCTTTGATTAAGTATATATACTTGGAAGAACTTCCATTTGACATACATCTTGGAAGTTTAGAATTATAAGTGCCTACAGAAATCTGCTAACCCAATATGCTATTTTAAAGATAAGAAAACCAAATTAAAGTCACTTAGGAGTATCGCTTGTAGTGAGTGCCCTATTCATTTCCATACTCATAGTACAGCACACTTTCCATGGCCTGTCTCCTTTCCCTATACTCTGAAATATAATAGAATACTAGTAATTCTAGGGTTTGTGAACTTTCCTTTCAACATCTCAGTGAATTTCTATGGTTCTTGCTGGAATTGTATTTAGTTTATTCATCAGAGAAAGAGAAAATGAAACATCTCAATGTAATAAGAAACTGGATTCATACCGTGTGTGTTTGATTACACTATTTTATTGATTATTTGAAAGAAGAATACATTATTTTGTTTTTTCCAATTAAGCGTATGAGGAAATAATTATTTCCACCTTCTCATGGAGGATCTAAATGCCTTAAGTGAATCACCTTCATAAACTTAGTTCCAGGTTTGGCAATAATAGAGGAATAAAAGACCCAAATGATACCCAAGATTACAATGGTTATGAACTGAAATGTGCTCCTCTTTAAAGCGGAGAATATTCAAAATTTCCAAATGATAGGAGTAACTTTCAAAACTGTTTACATTTATATTACATAATGTTACATTACATAATTTACATAAATGGTTCCATTCCATGCACTAATGAGAACTTGGATTAGACTTTTTCAAATTGACAAATTTGCAGCTAGACTGATGGGATAAATGAGCTCAGAATTTACATGCATAAACTAGAGAAAATAATAATTACCTAGCAGATTGGTCATAAAGATTCAATAAGAATAACACATATAAAGCACACAGAGGGATCATCAGCTGTTAATAGGAAATAAATGGTCATTTCCATGTCTTCAAAGGTAATTCAAACTAGTCCTTAAATTTTTGATATTTCAAGGAATGGGTTTCTAAACAATAGCTCAATTATTTAGCAAATGGATTCAGTGCAAGGCCAACTTGTACCCCCTATATTAGTTTAACCAATAATTCAAGAATTTGCTTGTATTCCTAATTTCATACTTTCAACAAGATAGAACAGAGCTGTCCTAACCCCTGCACTCCCTATCAGCACTCCACTTTTCTACTCAGGTGCCAATTCTGCTTCTTCTTTCTGTTGGCCACTGTTCTCGGCTGGCTACCATAATTTCCTCAATAGATCAACTGATAATAAATTCTGGTATTTCTCTCTTAAAAGAATTTGGATGACAGAAAAACCACCTGATAGCCAAATATATCCATTTTTAAAAGTGCAAACAATATAATTTGTGGGAAGGTTTCTATAACTTGCTTAATTTTTTGTCCCAGTGTCAGAGCTGGGATAAGGTTTCTAAATGCGCCAGGGTAATGAAGAGCCCATTCAGTCTGCTCTGAGATGCTTTGTATGATTGTTTTCCCACCTCCCCAAATACTAGCTCTGCCTTTATGTTTGAGGGACTTAATATCACTATAATTTGCATTTTAGCTTACTTACCAACCACCTCTTCAACCTCAGCCAAGAAAACTAAATTGGCAAGTGAATTAATTGATCTAATTATATTAATTCACTTGACAATTTAATTTCATATAAGGATTTCAAACCATACTCCTTCCAAATAGAGCTAACTGTAGTTTCTATTAGAAGAGCTAAAAACATCTTAGTTTCTATTTACAAATTAGGGAGAGGAAGAAGGAAATATTACTTAAATGTTTACTATGGGCACTTATGTAGTGACACTTTATATATTTATTTTTTAAATAGATTTTTATTGATTTCAGAGAGAGAAGGAGAGGAAGAGAGAGAGAGAAACATCAATGATGAGAGAATCAATGATCAGCTGCCTCCTTCACGCCCCCTACAAGATCAAGCGTGGAACTCTTGAATGGGTATGTGCCCTTGACTGGAATCAAACCCAGAACACTTCATTCTGCAGGTCAACACTCTATCCACTGAGCAAAACTGGCTAGAGCTGTAGTGGCACTTTAAATATTAGGCATAAAAGTGTTTGGATCTGGCTTATTCCACTGATACTGTTGATCATCTCTCAATGCCACCTATTTGCTTGCCAGAAGTTATATCTAGTAACTGAAATGTTTGCTATTGTTCCCTTATGCTTTCTTTGAAAAAGACCAAAAATTCTACCTCAAACCAGGATGGGTGGGAAGGGAACTTGAAGGCAGCCGCAATCCTCTGGTTGCTCTTTCTTCAAACACTGTGCAGCAGGAGTAAATCTGCAAGCCTTGTTTGCCAAGCAAGGATCTTCAGTATCACTCCTTACTTTTCATTCTTTTTGAATAATATTGTATCTCTTAGCAACGCCTTGGCAATAGCTTAATATCTTTACAACATGTTTCAGTAAGAATTATTCAATATTTTCCCAAAGAATCAAATCTTATAAAGAGCAACATACTTTAAGTAAGCAAGGTTTTTTAAAGTGATACTGCAGAGCCTCATTACTCTAAAGGATATCTGAAAAGGCATTACTGCTCAGGTAGCCCACCACTAATGTAAGTAAAGTTGTTTCGTTTATATCTTTTTTATAAATTGAGATTCTGAGGAAGATGTGACCAAAAAGAAAAAAAAACTGATATAGCCTATATTATAAGAGCCTAATATGCTAAGTGTCTGGTCATTTGTTCAACCAATCAAAGTATAATATGCTAATGATATGCTAAGGCTGTCAACCACTTGCTATGATGTGCACTGACCACCAGGGGGCAGACACTCTGATTGGTAGGTTAGCTTGCTGCTGGGGTCCATCTGATCGGGACTGAGCGAGATCAACATGCCCTGGAGCCGTCCTGCAATCCTTCACCTCTTGCCAACTTCCTGCATCCCTCCCCGGCACTGATCATGCACCAGTAGGGTCCCTCAGCCTGGCCTGCACCCTCTCACAATCAGGGGATGTCAGAGAGCCGATTTCAGCCTGATCTCACAGGTCAAGCCAAGGGACCCCACTGGTGCATGAATTCATGCACTGGTCCTCTAATTTTATATATTTCCCCATCCATATTAGGTAATCAATGTATATTTTTAATGGAATTTTCCATTTTGATGTTGCTCTGCCATACACTAAAGTATAACACGACACAAGCCCAAATAGGCACTTCTCCCCCAGCATCAAGCTGTCTTTCCCAGGCCATTGGTTAACTTTACTAGGGCTCATCAACCACCTATAGAAATAGTTATACACTTTAAAAGAATTTATAGGTCCTAAAATTAATTCTTCAAAGTACAGATCATTGTTGACATAAGAATTGTGGGGGACTTATGAAAAGTGGTGGGTGGATAACTATTTTACCATAGTTACTGACCTGTCAGTATAGAGAGCTGGCCAATGCATGGCCTTTGGTCTAGTTTGCCTATATTAGTGAGGTGTGTGTGAAGTTGTGACATTTAATAGATCCAAAAGAAGGAGAGTTGTGCTAACTCTAGACAACTATCAATGCCTAATATCCTAGGGTAGAATAAATGCTTGCATTGAAGGTAACACTAAAGACACTGCCTTAAGCAGGTGAATAATATACAAATGTTCCATGATATGAAATGTGAGTTATAGAGTATATCATAGTTTAACCTGGTAGGGCTGCCATAACAAAATAACAGATTGGGTGGCTGAAACAACAGTTTCTCAGAATTTTGGAGGCCAGAAATCCATGAACAAGGTGCCAAGTGAACACACAGAAAGAGAGAGAGAGCACTTTTGTGTTTCTTCCTCTTTTTATAATGACACCAATGCCATCAGATTAAGGCCCTACCCATGTGACCTCATTTAATCCTAATCCAATATAATAAAGAGGGAATATGCTAATTGACCCTCACAGTGTCCAAAAATGGCAGTACCCACAGCCAATAAGGAGAGAATATGCTAATTGTCTGTCACATCCTCAATGATGGTGGCGCCCACAGCCACAAGATGGTAGCGCCCATTCCCCTCAGCCCTACCAGGGTGGCAGGCATGTGGAAAGTCTGGGCCCACTCCACGGCCAGCCTAGCCTTGCCATGCACTTGCCTCCAGAGTCCCCCAGTCCCCTCATCTCCCCAGCCACCTCAGATGGCGGATGCCCAGCCACCCAGGGCCACCCAAGGCTCAGGTAACCAGGGCCAGCCAAGGCTTGTGTTGCCGGCAGTGGCAGCATCAGAGGTATGATGGGTCATCACCTTCCCCTGATCGCCGGGTTGCCTCCCGCCCCTGAGGGCTCCTGGACTGTGAGAGGGGGCAGACTGGGCTGAGGGACCTCCCATCCACTGCATGAATTTTCATGCGCCAGGCCTCTAGTTACTTTATAAACTCCCCATACCAAATACCAACACCTTTAAGATTAAGGCATCAAAATATGGATTTGGGAGGAACATAATTCAGTCCATCACAAAGAGTAATACTGAGACTTACCACTCCATTAACCTTATCCATGGACACTGAGTTGGGAGACAAGACTCAAAATATAAGCAGAATTGTGAAGTTACAAAAGGAATGTCTCCTTGCTTAAAATCTCTCCTTCACATGCTGTTATGATACTGACCACTTTTCCCTTCTTCCTTGCTTAAAATTCACAATATCAGTGTTATCCTCTTGCTTCAGAAAATGAAAGACTAAAATAAAAAATAAAAACTTTCTCCAAAAAATAAAATTCTTTAAATGTATGCTTACTACCAGAGAATGGAAGGGTGGCTCACCAGCTTTTCTCTTCAGGGTTCTACTGTTAAAAAGATTCTACTATACATTATTTCATCAAATTCACCAGTTGTCATTTTAGGAAGGTACAGAATCTGGTCTTGAAAATATGAGAACCATGTTTGCATGTTTCAGGAGTTCAGGAAGCATTTTAGTAAATTCTTATAGAGGTAAGAGGGAAGATTCTTCTAGAGCACTCCCAAATGGGGGATCTTGAGTCTGATAGATCCAGAGGAGGAAAGGCTTAGCTATCAAACCAAAAGGGGCAGTTGAAAGGTGGTATAAAAACCCAGTGGCAGGAGACACACAAAATCAAACTACCCAAATTACCTGTTAGCCTAAGGAATATTCCAGATGCTTAACAAGAATATGAGTTAGAGCAACTCAGAACTCCAAACCAAAATAACCACTGGAGCCAGCTCTCTCTTGCAGTCTGGGACCCCTCAGGGCATGTCCACCTGCTAGTATGCCTGGCCAGCCTGGGTGAGGGGCTGATGGTTGTTTGCAGGCTGGCCAAGCCCCCCAGTGGAGACCCTCACCCCATGGGGGTGTGGCCAGCCTGGGTGAGGGGCTGAGGGCCGTTTTCAGGCTGCCCACAGCTCCCATTGACCCAACGTCCCAGTGAGGCTAGCTGGAATCAGGTTTCTGGGGTTTATCTTCTATAATTGAAACATTGTTGCCTTGAGCAGAGGCCCACCCGGCCTAGGCAGGCAGTTTCCTCCATCGCTGGTGCAACAGAAGCCTCCTGTTTGCTCTAGCTCTGTGGCTGCCAGATGCCATCTTGGCTGGGTTAATTTGCATACAGCCACTCTGATTGGCTGGTGGGCATGGCTTGGTTGGGTGGGCATGGCTTAGGTGTAACAGAGTGAGGGTAAATTTGCATATTACTCTTTTATTAGATTAGATAATCTAACAATGCATATATTAATTAGCTTGTCTACATGCTTTGCATATCTCAAACATAAGAACATATATAAAAAATCAGGAGAAATTTTTTTTTATGCTAGTGGTGTACAGTTAGTTATCCTAGGCACTGCTGCCTTCACTTTTCCTTTGATGGGTGAGGAAGAAAAAGAAAACCTTGCCTTTCTATGACACATTTACATTGCTGAGGATTTTTCAAAACTTCTCAAGATAGTTATAAACACAATTTCAAAACACAGAGGGGTACCAAATCATGGAACCCTTATTTCACCACCCCTTGTCTGAGAGATGTAGGAGTGAGGGGGCGGGGAAGGATCTATCATTCACAGCTTCAAGCCATTGCCATGTATTTGGAGCTCGAGGTGACCCAGAACAAAACTAACCACCAAAGGCTTTCTTTGTGATTCCTCTTTTCCTCTATTTAAGCCAGCAGACAAAGCCCTGCATACCAATTCCCCAGCTGCTCACGGTGCCAAAGCAATTTCAACAGCAAAATCCACGTGGCCCTGGAGAATAAGAAACAGCACATGCATTTGCAGCTGTTTGATTAAAGCTCAAGTACTGCATCTTAGAAAGCTCCTGCCCTTTAGAAAGCTCCCAAGTCCCTAAAGCCATATGTGCCTTTGATTGCCTACCCTCGAAAAAGCCTGAGATTGCCTCTTTTGCCTCATCAAAGGCTTGAGAAAAGGGGTGAGGAATTTTAACCCCAGTTGTATTAACATACCACCACAAACACTTCAAAAGAACTGGACATGTGACCTTTGCTTAGGCAGATCATTTTAGTGAAATGTATGTACATGTGGGTTGTTGAGACATTTGTAAACATATATTAAAATATATGATAAGCCTTTTCCTTATGTCAGGGATATGCTATTTGCAGGATGAATAACAAAAGTAGAACTTCAAAATGACAGGGTTGTCTGATATTTCAACAGGAACTTTTCAGTTAGTAATCTGTATTTTAGAGCGGCTTTTATTTATTTATTTATTTATTTATTTATTTATTTATTTCGTTTAGTTTACAGAAAAATTGACTGGAATGTACAGAGTTCCTATATACCTTCTCAAACCTCCCCCGACCCCATCCCACACAGTTTCCCCTACTATGAACATCTTGCATTAGTATTAATACATTATTATGTATTAATACATTATTATGCTAAAGAAAATATTAGAATTCACTCTTAGTTGTCATTCATCTATCAGTTTTGACAAATGCAGGACATGTCTTCACTGTTATAGCATCATACAGAAAGTTTCACTGCCATAAACATACCCTGTGTACCACTTATTAATCCCTCCCTCTACTTCAACCCCTGGTAAATACTGATTTTTTTCACTGTTTCCATTGTTTTGACTTTTTCAGAATGTCTTAGTTGAAAAAAAGGTATGCAGTCTTTTCAAATAGGCTTCTTTCACTTAGTAATATGCATTTATGGTTGCTGCATGTCTTCATGGCATAATAAATCATTTATTTTTATTGCTAAATATTACATCATTTATAAATGTGCCACAATTTATTCAGTTGCCTACTGAAGGATATCTTGGTTGCTTCCAAGTTTTGGCATTTAAAAACAAAGCTGCTATAAACATCTGTGTGCAGGTTTTTGTGTGTATGTAAATGGCTGTACCATTTTTCATTTCCACCAGCATTCACTGTTGTCAGTGTTTTGGATTTTAGGCATTTTAATACATCTGTAGCTGTTATCTTGTCATTTTAATTTATAATTCACTGGTGACATATGATGTGGAGTACCTTTTCATATGCTTATTTTTCATCTGCATATCTTCTTTGGTGAGGTATCTATGCAGATATTTTGACCACTCTTTAATTGGATTGTTGTTTTCATTGTTGGGTTTTAAGAGTTCTTTGTATATTTTATATACTAATCATTTATCAGATATGTATTTAGCAAAGATTTTCTCTCAATCTGTGACTTTTCTTTCTATTCTCTTTGCAGTGTCTTTAGTAGAGCAGATTTTTAATTTTAATGAAGTCCAAATTTTGAATTTTTTTCTTCACTGGACTGTGCTTTTAAAATCATATCTAGACAAGTCATCACTAAATCCAAGGTCACCTAGATATTCTATTTTATCTTCTAGAAGTTTTAGATTTTACATTTAATTCTATCATCCATTTGAGCTATTTTCTGTGAAAGGTGTAAAGTCTGTGTCTAGTCTAATTTTTTGCTTGTAGATATCCAGTTGTTCCAGCACCATTTACTGAAAAGACAACCCTTTCTCTACTGGATTTTCTTCATTTTTCATTTATTCCTTTGTCAAAGATCAGTTTACTATATTTGTGTGGGTCTATTTCTGGTCTATTTTTGTCCCATTGGTTTATTTGTCTATTGATCATTACCACACTTTGCTACTGTAGCTTTATAGTAAGTTTTGAAGTTGAGTAGTGTCAGTCCAAGTTTTTTCCCCTTTTGTATTGTGATGGCTGTTTGGGGACTTTTGCCTTTCCATATAAACTTTAGAATCAGTTTGTCAATATTTATATCATAACTTGCTGAAATTTTGGTTGGGATTGCCTAAAATCTATAAATCAATTTGGAAATACCTAACATCTTGATAAGATTGAGTCTTTCATAGTTTGGGAGTTTTCACATTTAGATCTTGTACATATTTTGTTAGATTTATAGAAAATTATTTCATTTGGCACAAATGTAAATGGTATCATGTTTTAATTTCAAATTCCAATTGTTCACTGCTGATATACAAGAAAGCAATTGCCTTTGTATTAACATTGTATGCAATAACCTTACAGTAATTATTTATTAGTTCCAGGATCTTTTTTTTCAGAATTTTCCAGAAAGAAAATAATGTCATCTGTAAATAACAGGTTTATTTCTTCATTCCAAATATATATACCATATATTTCCTTTTCTTATCTTATAGAAGTATGTAGGCCTTCCAGTACGATGTTAAATGGATTTGGTAAGCAGGGATGTCCTTGTCTTGCTCCAGATCATAGCAGAAAAGCATATAACTTATCACTATTAAGTATAATGTTAGTTGTATGTTTTTTGCAGATGTTCTTTATCAAGATTAGAGAGTTCTCTATTTCCAGTTTGCTGATAGTTTTATCAGTAAAGAATGTAGAATTTGTCACATGTTTTATGTGCACCTATAAATATGACCACATGATTTTCCTTTTCTAACCTATTGATGTGATAGATGATATTGTCAGCAACAATTTTGAAACCTAATCTACTATAATAATTGACCCTCATTTCCTGACACCCACAAGCCATACCCACCAGCCACACCCACCAACCAATAAGGAGCAAATATGCAAATTAACTCAACTAAAATGGCGGAGGCCACAGAGCTGGAATTGCCCCAGGCAATGGAGAAAGCCAGGGCCCTGTGGCCCTGAGCTCTACTCAAGCCTACAAAGTTTCAATTATATAAGATAAACAAACCTCAGATACCTTCCGGGCTGGGACCTTGGGTTGCCAGGGGCAACCCAGGCTTCAAGCAGGGCACCAAGGCAACAACGTTTCAATTATAGAAGTTAAATAAATCCCAGATACCTGTTTCCAGCCAGGCACCCCAGTAGGGACCTGAACCCTGAAGGGGCTGTGGGCAGCCTGAAGCAGCCCTCTGCCCCTCACCCAGCCTGGCCAGGCACCCCAGTAGGAACTCGAACCCTGAAAGGGCTGTGGGCAGCCTGAAATGGCCATCAACCCCTCACCTAGGCTGGCCAGGCATGTCAGCAGGTGGACATCCCCCAAGGGGTCCCAGACTGTGAGAGGGCAGAGGCCGGGCTGAGGTAACCTCCTGAGTGCACACATTTTTGTGCACTGAGCCTCTAGTATTTTATAATAGTACTAGAAGCCCAGTGCACAAAAATTTGTGCACTTGGGGGGATCACTTAGCCCAGCCTGTGCCCTCTCTCAGTCTGGAACCCCTCAGGTGATGTCCACTCTCTGGCAGATCGGGCCTCAGCTGACAGTCAGACATCCCTATGGCAGGCCAGGAGCTCTCGGGGAATGTCTATTTGCCAGCAGGGAGCAGGCCTAAGTTGCAGTTGGACATCCTTAGTGCTGCTAAGGAGGTGGGAAAGGCTCCCACCACCACCACTGTATTGGCAGTAATCAGCTTGGCTTGTGGCTGAGCAGAGCTCCCCCTGTGGGACCACACTGACCACCAAGGGGCATCTCCTGCATTGAGCATCTGCCCCATGTTGGTCAGTGTGTGTTATAGTGACCAGTAATTCCCAGTGGTTCTGCTATTAGGGTTCATTTGCATAGCACCCTTTTATTATATAGGATAGAGGCCTGGTGCATGGGTGGGGGCTGGCTGGTTTGCACTGAAGGGTGTCCCGGATCAGGGTGGGGGTCCCGTTGAGGTGCCTGGCCAGCCTGGGTAAGGGGCTGAGGGCTGTTTGCATGCTGGTCACACTCCCTTCAGGGTAGGGGTTCCTACTGGGGTGCCTGGCCAGCCTGGGTAAGGGGCTGAGGGCTGTTTGCATGCTGGTCACACTCCCTTCAGGTCAGGGGTCCCTACTGGGGTGCCTGGCCAGCCTGGGTAAGGGGCTGAGGGCTGTTTGCATGCTGGTCACACTCCCTTCAGGGCAGGGGTCCCTACTGGGGTGTCTGGGAAGCCTGGGTGAGGGGCTGATGGCTGTTTTCAGGCTGGTCACAGCCCCTTCAGGGTGAGGGGAGTCCTGCTGGGGTGTCTGGCTAGCCTGGGTGAGGGGTTGATGGCTGTTTTCAGGCTGGCCACACCTGCGGGCTGGAAGCAGGTATCTGGGATTTATTTCACTTCTATAATTGAGACTTTATAGCCTTAAGTGGAGCCCAGATTGGGGTTCCTCTGGCAACCGAGGATCCCAGGCCCTCCTTGAGCAGAGGCCATGCTGGCTAGAAGCAGGTATCTGGGATTTATTTATCTTCTATAATTGAAACTTTGTAGCCTTTAGCAGAGCACAGGGCCAGCCAGGGCAGGTGGGAAGCTTGGCTTCCTCCATTGCTGGGGGCAACACAAGCCTCCTGCTCGCTCCAGCTCCATGGCCACAGCCATCTTTCTGACTGAGTGATGGAGTGAGGGTATGACAGTTAATTTGCATGTTACTCTTTTATGAGATAGGACTAGAGGCCAAGCGCATGAATTTCTGCATGGGTGGGGTCTAAGCACCCAACCCAAT